>PVIA01014493.1:0-26839 GCA_004024845.1 Tonatia bakeri
TGTGTGTCTGTGAGAGTGTGTGTGTAAACAATGACAATGATTAGCTTCCAGCGCACTGTGACCTCTGCAGTTGTTATCTCTAATGGCACCCACCTTGCTGGATGTGTTACTATTTCAGTGTCTAGGTGAGGAAACTGGTGTCAGGAAGATTAAGTGACTTGCCCAATGTTACGCATAGCATTAGAAATGACAGCTAATTCAATCCTGTTCCATATGATTCCAAAACCTCTGCCCCTCCCCTGCCCCCAGAGGACTCAGTTTTGGCACCTTGGGACTTTCCTGTTTCTTTGCCTAACACTCCTTCCCTAGTAATGGAACTGGCAGGTTGCCAATCGTCCTCCTACCTAGTTCCCATCAGCAAGAAATTGCAGCTACTGCTTCTTTCCCCACAGCCACTGTCATCCCACTCCAGAGTGGGATGAAGTCCTCAGATTCTCGCTAGAGCACGGCCAGTGCAGAGGTTACTCTGGATGGGGACTCCACAGGACTATTTTCTCAGTGCCTGACCTTCCTGTGCTTCTTTGCCTGGGCACTACAGTCGCCCATCACTTCTCCTGACCATGTTCTCTTCTTAGAGACCCCTCCTCTACATACCTGGAGGTCGTGACTGCACCTGGTTGCCCATCATCCTTGTGGCCTGGACCCTGGAGGACCCAAAGCATGGGTGTGGGGGAACAGATGTTTATCAACAGGTTCCTCTCTCTTGAGATTGAGACAGACTCCACGGGCCCTTCACCTGGAGGTCTCAGAGAATAAGGCCAAAAGAGCCAAATTTCATTGGGCATGTGGTAGAGAAAGCCAAGGGAAGGGTGTGCAGAAGCAGGCACAGAGAAACAAACAAGAGACCTTGCAGAGCCAGGGTGGTGGGGGAGGGGATCAGGAACATAAAAGGAGAAAAAGACACTTGGCCCCTGCCTTTGCAGTGCCCAAATACTCCTATCCTTAGGCTTTGTGAAAGATGTCAGTCTCCTTCCAATAAATTCCTTTCTTGAAACCAAAGCTTCCTCCATCACCTGCTGGGCCCCACCACAGCTCTAGGTGCCAAATCCCCAGACAGAAAGAAAAGGTCCAACCAGTTCCTTAATCCTATCCCCACCCCACCCACTCACCCCCACACCTCCAATCTGGTAATTTGGGAAACTAAAGTGGGGGCTTGTCACCTGTTCACCTCTGACTCACAAACACTTACCCCCAGGGCTTACCCGGAACAATGGGCTCACAGACCCTCCAGCATGCCCCAAGTCTAGCCCTCCTGTGGATGCTGGCCCACTGTGCTCTGGTTCAGCTCTGTCCATTGAGTGGCTCCTTGAGGTCCTCTCCATGATCACTTTGCCAATCCCAGACTCTGAGGGCTCAGCAGGGACTCAAATGATTCAAACCCTGTCCTTCCCCACCCACTGGGTGGCATTTCTCAGTTCAGAGGTTTATCTCCTATTTACCTGAGCTAGTTGGGTGCACGCAATGGAGCATCACCCAGCCAGTAGAGTGATGGTAGCCTGGTGGTCTGGAGATACATTCACATCCACATCACGGAAAGTAGGTACGTAGATATGCTTGTAACCAGCTGTGTCTTCATAGGAAACAGTCCTGTAAGCATCATGGCTGATTTTGTTTGTTTTTGCTTGTTTGGTCTTTTTGCTTAAACATTCTTCTAGCTTCACTACTTACTATAACATGGCTGAATCTCACAGAGACGATTTTTTTACATCTCACCAACAAGAATATACTGTCCATACATATGAAATTCAAACTCAGAGAAACCAATCTACGATGACAGGAGTCAGAATAGTGGGAATTTCTGTGTTGACTGGGAGGGGAATAAGGGAGTCCTCTGGGGTGCTGAGAATGTTCTCTTTATCTGAGGAGATTTCACATGGGATTACACATATGCAATAATTTGTCAAGCAGTACTCTCAGGAGTAGTGTACTTAATTGCTTGTAAATTATACCTCAATTAAAAGTACAAAAACAGCCAGTCAAGAAGGAGGTGTAAGTAAACACAGCTCACCTCCTTGCACAACAACATCAATATTGCAACTAAATATAGAACAACCATCACTCAGAACCTTCAGAAACCTAGCTGAATGGAAGTCTGACAACCATGGAATTAAAGAAACCACATCCATCCAAAATGATAAGAGGAGTGGAGACCTGGAGCAGGCTAGTCCCACACCCATGTGGGTGATAAAAATTCAGGAGGATCACCTCTGGAGCAGGGGATACCATCCCCACACAGGCTCTGAGCCCAGAGTTCCAGTGCCAGGAAGATAAGTCCCCATAATTTCTGGCTGCAAAAACCAGTGGAGACTGAACTGGTGAAAGAAACTGCTGGATTCCCAAGCAGTTCCTCTTAAAGGACCCACACATGGACTTACTCAGACATGCTCTCTCTGGTCTCCAGCCCTGGGGTAGCATTTGAAAAGCACCAGTGGCGTACAGGGAAGAACTGAAGTGCCTGGTATCAAGACAAAAGCTGGGGGACAACCTTCTCCCAGACAAAAAGGCAGGCAGAGGCTATTGTCCTTTTCTAAACACTCCCCCCACAGAGACACAGAGCTGGCAGGCAAGTGCCATATCTGACACTCCATATACCAGGCCAACACTGTTTGCCTTGGTGATTCCCTGAGGCTCCACCCACCCAACTTACAAGCCCACCCAAACTGTTAACAGTGGCTTTTCCCTCTGAATGCCGAGTTTTGGCTCATATTTCATAACTTCCTAAATCCTCTCAAACAAGCAACTGTTATCCTCAATGAGCAGCAAGCCCCTGTCTGTCTTGCTAAGTGGCCCCAGGCCCAGCACAAGCTGCAGCCAGCCTAGACTCACAGCTTGGCTTGAAGCTACCTGGGAATCTTCAAGCCCACCACAAGTAGCAGTCATTTCAGGTTGCTTTGTATCTCATGCAGGGTGGCCCTGGGCAGAACACAGGTGGTGGCTGACCGTGGCCTGCACTTAGAAACCCCAGAGCCAGTGCACCCAGTAGAGAGCTACAGACCACATCAGAGCACCACTACCCTGCCTCTGGACAACTGATCCTCCATAGAGGGTGGAGGTTGATAGTCAGTGGTCACAGCCAATCCTTGCAGCTCACTGGCCTGGGTAAATCCCTCCCATTGACCTGCCCCCAACAATAAAGGCTCAACTACAAGAGAAGAGTGTACTTAGCCCACCCAGAAGGTACACTTTGAGTACACAGATTTCCCAATCTGTGGGAAAGGGCAGGCTGTGTCACTGGACCCTACAGGACACCTACTACATTAGGTCATGCTACCAAGACAAGGAGTCATAGCAGCTCTCCCTCATACATAGAAACAAACACAGGGAGGCTGCCAAAATGAGGAAACAAAGAATCATGGCCCAAATAAAACACCAGATCAAAACTCCAGAAAAGGAACTAAACAAGGGGGCTTCCGGCCAAGACGGAGGCACAGGTGGTCGCAGTGTGCCTCCTCGCGCAACTAAAACTAAGGACAACAAAAATTGAGAAACAAGAAACAACCAGAACAGAGAGAAATGAACCAAATTGAAGTCTGAATACCATAAAACCAGACCAGTAAGAAGGGGCGGAGTCGGAGACCTAGGGAGAGGGGGTGAAAGGTCCTGGCAGGAAAGAGTGGTGACTGGCAGGCGCACAGGGCGCAGATGGCAGTTGGCGAACCCCAGAAGCACAGGGGCGGCTGACGGACCGGAGGCAGACCCTGGGCGTGCGAGGCAACGAGCAGACCCAGTGAGGCTCGCAAGGCAGCTGGCTGGCCACAGCTACACGTTCACACGCAAACTAAGCGAAAACGGGCAGCGACACAGACTGCGCAACCCAGGGCCCCAGCGCCGGGAAACAAAGCCTAAGAGCACCGACTGAAAACACCTGTGGGAGCTGAGGCCGGGGAAACTCTCTCAGCCTCACAGGACACTTCTCGGGGAAACCCACAGAGTCCGAGACAGTGCACAATCCCACCCACCCAGGAGCCAGCACCAGGGGGGCCCAGTTTGCTTGTGAGAGGCAGCAGGGAGGACTGGAGTCCTAGAGAGAGCGGAGCAAGCACCATTGTTCCCTCTCGGACCCCACCCCCACATACAACATCACAACCCAGCGACTGGGGCGCCCGCCCCGTGAACACCTAAGGCTCCACCACCCTTACGTAACACCTGCAATCAGACCAAAGGAAAATAAAGAATAAAAAAGATGGCTCAAACAGAATTGAAATCCCCAGAACCAATTTTTTTAATTGACCAAGAGATAGCCAATTTATCAGATGCACAGTTCAAAGCACTGGTGATCAGGATGCTCACAGAATTGGTTGACTTTGGTCAAAAATTAGATGAACAAATGCAGGCTACAATAAGAGAAATGAAGGAAAATGCACAGGGAACCAATAGTGATGGGAAGGAAACTGGGACTCAAATCAATGGAGTGGACCAGAAGGAAGAAAGAAACAACCAAACAGAAAAGAATGAAGAAACAAGAATTCAAAAAAATGAGGAGAAGCTTAGGAACCTCCAGGACATCTTTAAACATTCCAACATTTGAATTATAGGGGTACCAGAAGGGAAAGAGGAAGAGCAAGAAATGGAACACGTATTTGAATATGTAATGAAGGAGAACTTCCCCAATCTGGCAAGGGAAATAGGCTTCCAGGAAGTCCAGGAAGCTCAGACAGTCCCAAAGAGGTTGGACCCAAGAAGGAACATGCCAAGGCACATCATAATTACATTAGCCAAGGTAAAAATGAAGGAGAGAATCCTAAAAGCATCAAGAGATAAGGGGACAGTCACCTACAAAGAAGTTCCCATCAGGCTGTCAGCTGATTTCTCAAAAGAGACCTTATAGGCAAGAAGTGGCTGGAAAGAGGTATTCCAAGTCCTGAAAGGCAAGGACCTACATCCCAGATTGCTCTATCCAGCAAAGCTTTCATTTAGAATGGAAGGGCAGATAAAGTGCTTCTCAGATAAGGTCAAGTTAAAGGAGTTCATCATCACGAAGCCCTTATTATATGAAATGTTAAATGGACTTACCTAAGAAAATGAAAATTAAAAATATGAACAATAAAAAAAGACTTCAAACTCACAGTTAGTAACAACCATACCTAAAACAAAAGCAAACTAAGCAAACAACTAGAACAGGAACAGAACCACAGAAATGGAGATCACATGGAGGGTTAGCAACAGGGAAGGGGAGGAAGAGAGAGGGGGGAAAAGACATAGAGAATAAGTAGCATAGACAATAAGTAGAAAATAGACAGGGGGAGGGCAAGAATAGTAGGGGAAATGTAGAAGCTAAAGAATTTATGACACATGGACATGAACTAAAGGGGGGAAATGTGGGTGGAAGGGGATGGGCAGGGTGGAGGGGAGTAAAGGGGGAAAATGGGACAACTGTAACAGCATAATCAATTTTAAAAATTAAAAAAAAGAAACTAAACAAATGGGGGATAAGCAACCAATCAGATGCAGAGTTCAAAACACTGGTTACAAGGATGCTCAAGGAACCTAGTGAGGACCTCAACAGCATAAAAAAGATTCAGCCAGAAATGAAGGACACACTAATTGAAATAAAGAAAAATTTACAGGGAATCAACAGTAGTGTGAATGAAGATGAGAATCAAATCAATGATTTCAAACATAAGAAAGCAAAAAGCAAACAATCAGAACAACAAGAAGAAAAAAGAATCCAAAAAAGGAGAGATAGTGTAAGGAGTGTCTGGGGCAACTTCAAGAGGTCCAACACTCACATCATAGGGAAAATAGAAGAGAATGAGAATTGTCATGCCTCCCAAGCAGGGACAGAGGAAATGGATGAAGGAATGCAAGGAGACCTAGAGGCTTTTAGAGGTGAGCAGGGGTAGCTGGACCTCGGAAAGATTCAGGGCAAGGCCAGATTTTAACACCCACACTCTGTCCAGGCCCTTTGATTAAGCAAATAGTAGGGGTTTACTTAGGATCACGTTGTGGCACTGTTCCCCAGCACACGTTTGACAGTGTCAAGTGCTGAAATGTGATGTGATTATGCAGGACCTCAACACAGCACAACTCCAGGTGGGGCCACGCTCATCATAGTTTTGCAAATGGCACTCCCTAATGTGGTGCAACATTCAGCCTTTGAAGCCACAGGTGGTAGACCTGCCCAGCTGAGTGAGCCTGAAGCTCTGGCAATGAGTCCTCTGTGGACCATATTTTTCAAGGCCCATTGAGCAAATATATGACACAGAGAACTTGGGCCAGGCTTCCAGGGGCCACAGAACAATCATACTATTTCTACCTTACTGTCCTTTGCCACACACAGGGCAGCAACACACCTTCTCTGATTTCCTGCCCTGTCCACAGTTCTTCCACCAGCACTGCCATTGTCAGGCTTACAGAATTCCTTCCCTCCTAGCATGATGTATCAGACATCACTACTTCAGAACAAGGAAACCATCTTATGACAAAGGGAGTGTGAAATGGACATAGGATCTACTGGTCTTACTGTGTTCTTCAGCACCCAGAAACAAACAGCCTAAGAGAACATTGGAATGGCCTGTTAAAGTCTCATTTATGGCACCAGCTTGGGGACACCACCCTGTGGAGCTTAGGTGCATCCTCAAAGATGAGGTACAGGCACTGGCCAATGGGAGATAGATAGTGTTGTTTCTTCAGTAGCTGTTTGACTTGGAACCAAATCCAGGAACCAAGAGTCAGAAGTAGGATCAACCCTTACTCCCAGTGGCCCACTTTCAGACTTTGTGCTTCCTGTACAAACAGCCTTATCCTTGGTTGTATTAGAAGACCTGGCACCTGTAGTGGAGGGGAGGAGGAGAAAACATCTAACATAGAAGGGGTCTAATGAACTTGAAGCCATACCTACTACCTGGACTCTTTGGAATTCTATGCCAGTGGACAGATAAGTCAAAATTACTCACTGGGGTTGATAATTGATTCTGATTTCCATGAAGAGCTACTGTTGCCATTTGGTGGCACAAAAGACTTTGATCAAACTCAGAGGTCCCATGCCCGGTAATAACCCCACACAGACAACCACTGCAACCACTGCCCAGCAAGGTCAAAAAAGCTAAGGCTCAGATCCATTGGGATGAAGGTCTCCCCACCAGGCAACCACCCCACACCAACCAAAGTGCTCACTGATAAGAGAGGAAAATCTATACTGGTGATGGAAGGAGGTGATAAATACCAGTTTCAGCTTTGAGACAGCTGCAGCAATGAGGACCATAGCTTGTTCTACTAACATCCTTATATTATATTCTTGCAGAAATTGTAGCTGACCACCTTCTGGATTGAGACTCTGTGGTGGACTGGACTTGAGAAAAGGCAAGAACAAATCTGAGTGATACACAGAGCCCTGTTGTGCACCACTTCAAATCCTCTTGTCCACAGCTCTTACTCCAGCCACTGATTTAGCAACCAGTTTTGCACAGACTTTTTAAGCAGTTCTTGTCAGTGCAACCTGACAGTGCCTTGCCTTGAGGTCAGGGCTATATACCTCCAGTTCTGTCCTTGATGCTGTTGGCACTTATATATATATGCAACCCAAAATAGAGGGGGATTTAAGGCTTATGGTGTTATTATTACACTCTAAGGCTTAGATCAGTGGAGGATAGAAAACAAAGGATAAATTCTTCCTCTTTAATCCCTCAAGCAGACAGCTGAGTTGCATTCAAAAGCTTATCCAAAAGCCTTCTAGTTGGAGCACCAGTCATGCATAACAGTAATCAACTCAAAAACACATCGTTCCTTCCCCATTTCACTTTTTTGTTCTTTACTCTTGCTCCCTGCAATCACATTCCCAAACAAATTGCCTCATGAAAGCCTATATGTCAATCTCTGCTTTGGAGGAAACCAAGGTAATTTGCATGGCCACACCTAATAACTGCAAAGGAACTGGGCAGCTATGTGTCCAGTTTCTGTTACTAAGGAAGAAGGAGTGAGTGGGTTTTGGTGGCCAGCTAGAGTCTCCACCTCTGCAGAGAAGTGTAAAAACACTTAACAGATGCCCCACCTAAGAGGTAAATATAATAAAAGTTTTGGAATTTAAATGGGTAAGTAGTAAACCTGCCCCTGTCCTAAGAGGAGAAAACATTTATTTGGCCGTGACCGAGACAATGGAGAGGAAAAAGGAGTATTCTAAGGGACAGGTGGCTGGAATGTGACACACTTAGTGGGTAGGAAGGAAATGATGAGCCATTAAAGGAGAAAAACATAAGAAGCTTGGATAGAGGAGAGCGGCAGACGAACAAAAATAAGGAATAAGGTTGCCGCTCAAAAAACCTATCATGGTTATAGCAAAACCATAAATTGGCTCTAAAGAGTATTAGTGTGAGAGTCCTGACTTGCTTTCCCCCCTGTCAAAACCCTTCCCTCTCTTGACTCAGGGTCTCTGCTTTCTTTTTTGTCTCAAAAGAAACCGTTCCCTCTTGTTTAGATTTGTCCCTCCCCTGTGCTTCAGACTCACTTTCAGAACTTGCTTCAAATACGCCCTGTCTCCTTCCTCTCCTCCTTTTCATGGACTCTTTCTCCTTGTGTAGATTGCCCTCAGTCCCTTCCTTGTCCCTTGCCCCTAAACTGCCAGAGAACAGTCCATTTGCCTTGTCTCCACCTCCTCACCACCCACCCTCTACCCAGCCCAGCCCAGCTTCTTGTATGTGATCCTACGGATGCTCTGCACTACTTGTCCCTCTTGACTACTCCCTTGCTCTGAAAACTCATTTCTGTCTGTGTCTTCTAGACACTTTTCCTACATTGCTGCTCTATCCTTATCAGTAGCTCTTTTGGCTCCTCTTGCCTTGTAAATATGGGTTCTCCCAAAAGTCCAATCTTTGGTTCTCTTCTTATTGTACACACTCCCTCCAGACAATCTTGTCTGTTCACCTTGTTTCAACTTTTCGTGTTATTAAGGTATTTCCCAGATTTCCATTTCTACTTCTGTATTTCAGACCCACATTTCTAAGAGTTATCTGGGCACTTGCACAGGAACACCAACCAATATTTCAAACTCAGGTAGTTCTTGTAAGAGAATGGCTATCCTTTTGCTATATGACAGTTGTGGGTTATACATATTTAAAGTATTTTATATTTTTACCACAATGATAAAAAAAGCACAGCTATTTTCTTGCTGAAACACACACATACACACACACACCCTGAGATCCTGAGCAAGAGGAGTTGGCAAGTATCCTTCCAATACCCTGGATCCCCAGTATCTGATGCTGTTCTCCCCTCTTCCTCCACCTCATACTTCATGGCCATTCCGTAGGCCAGCAATCTCAATCAGGCACCTCAGTTTCTGCCCTCGTCTTCTATCTTTCTAGTTCACTCCCTCATTATCAAACTCCAGCAATGTTCTGCCTCACAAGGACCTAAGATCCATTGATCCTTCCATCTTCCCCAGTCCCTTCACCCCCAGATGTCCCCTCTTCCCTTTTTACCAATTTTAATTTTCTCAGCCAATTACTATTATTACTCTATTGATCAAACCTTAATTCTTTTGCCCTTCTTTCACCTCATGGAACTCTCTTGGAAGAACTACAAACCAGGTTAAATCCAGCTCTTCACCTCCTCCACACCTCCTCCTGCACCCAAATCTGCCTAGGAAAAAAGATGCAAAACTACTGAATGTTTTCACTTTAGATTCACAACCATAAACCTTAAGTTCAGCTCTTCTCTAGCTAAGTAACCATCTAATATAGTCCTAAATGATTATTTTTACACCTATTTTCCCCTCAAACCTCTAACACCTTCTCTATCCTCACTCTCACTTGTGGCCTTGCTTCCTGCTTTACTGAGGAAATAAAATCTGTCCAAATGAAACTGTCCTGGACTTCTTCCACCCCATCATCCCACCCACCACATCTGTGCCACCATATCTGTATAACCTTCTTTGACTACAGATAAACCATGTGGCCCTACTTAAAGCCAACTGCTTACCTGCTCAAGGACATCTCTCTAGTAATTCTACCCTCTCTCTCTCTTACATCACCAGATTTTCCCTCTCTACTGAGTTTTTCCCATGAGCATATCATCAGAAAACCTCTTTCCTGACCCTTCTTTCCTCTCCAGCTACCATTCTATTTCTTTGCTCCCCTTCATAGAAAAGCCACTTGAAAGTATTATGTGTATTCATTGTCTCTAATCCCTTGCCTCCAGTTGTCTACTGAATCCACTTCACTCAGGTTTTTGCTCTTACTACAGTACAAAAATGTCTTTGAACAAGGTCATCAGTGACTTCCATGTTGCAAAATCCAATGATTACTCCTCTGTTCTCATTTTACATGACCTATCAACAACATCTAGTAAAGTTGATCATCCCTTCCACCTGGAAATACTCTCTACCAAGACTGCCTCTCTGGGTTTTACTTCCCCCCTGGCTGTTCCTTCTCAACCTCCCAATGCTTCATCTTCCACTTCTTCACCTGGGAGTTTTCCATGATACTTCTTCACCCAATTGGCAATCTCACCCAATGTTAAACTATTAAATATATTAGCATGCTGAAAATTTCCAAATGTATATCTCCAGTCTTGAACTCCTCCCTGAATTCCAAAAAGCATATTCAACTTTCCAAAAAAAGAATTCCTGATTGTACCCCCATGCCCCAAATATGCTCAGTCTGCAGTCCTCAGGTAATGGCAATTCTATTTTCCTGTTACTCAGGCCAAAAACCTTGAACTTTGATGCTTCTTTTTCTTTTACACCCAAATCCAATCCAATAGAATACCCTGTTTTCTATTATAAAAGCAGAGAATTACCTACAAAGGAGTCCCATAAGAGTGTCAGCTGATTTCTCAAAAGAAAATTTGTAGACTAGCAGAGAGGCAAGAAGTATTCAAAGTGATGAAAAGCAAGGACCTACATCCAAGATTACTCTACCCAGCAAAGCTATAACTTAGAATGGAAGGGCAGATAAAGTGCTACCCAGACAAGGTAAAGCTAAAGCAGTTCATCATCACCCAGCCATTTTACATGAAATGTTAAAAAGACTTATTTAAGAAAAAGAAGATCAAAACTATGAACATTAAAATGGCAACAGATTCACAACTATCAACAACTGAACCTAAAAAAAAAAAACAAGCAAACAACCAGAACAGAAACATAGATATGAAGATCTCTTGGAGGGTTATCAGCTGGAAGGAGGAGAATGGGAGGAAAAAGTTCAAGGATTAAGAAGCATAATTGGTAGGTACAAAATAGACAGGGGGATGTTAATAATATTATAGAAGTGGAGAAGCAAAAAACTCATATACATGATCCATGGCCATGAACTAAGGGAGAGATTGCTGGAGGAAATGGGGGTACTTAGCAGAAGGGGACAGAGGGGAAAAAATAAGGACAACTGTAATAACATAATAAAATATATTTTTAAAAGTGTGCTTTCTTTTTAAGAAATTGTATTTGGCATTTAAATTTTCCAACAGGGCCTGACCAGCGTGGCTCAGTCGGTTGGAGAATCATCCTGTTAACTGAAAGATCTCGGATTTGATTCCTACTCAGGGCATATGCCTGGGTTTCATATTCAGTCCCTAGTCAGGGCGTGAATAGGAGGCAATTGATTAACGTTTGTCTCTCACATCAAAGTTTTTCTTTCTCTCTCTCTCTCTTCCTCCCTCCTCTTTTTCTAAAAAAATCAATAAGCATGTCCTCAGGTGAAGATAGATAGATAGATAGATAGATAATAAATAAATAAATTTTCCAACTCTTAAGGCCATGACAGAGTGTCAGCCCTTCTGTCATAAATAACTATAAAACTAGACAAATGTATAAGGTATCTTTATAAAGATATTGGGAAAACTGGGGACATGCAAGAAAATGGATGAAGAGGTGAGGGGATTAAGAAGTACAAATAAGCCCTGGCTGGTGTAGCTCAGTGGATTGAGCTCGAACTGCGAACCAAAGCATCGCAGGTTCGATTCCCAGTCAGGGCACATGCCTGGGTTGCAGGCCATGTTCCCCAGCAACCGCACATTGATGTTTCTCTCTCTCTCCCTTTCTCCCTCCCTTCCCTCTCTAAAAATAAATAAATAAAATCTTAAAAAAAAAAAAAAGAAGTACAAATAAGAAGTCACAGAATAGCCATGGGAATGTAAAGCCCAGAGATGGAGTAGGCAGAGAACTTATACATATGACCCATAAAAATGAACAATGGTGGGGTCATTGCCTGAAGAAGTGGGGGGTGCTGGGTGGAGAGGGGCAAAGGGGGAAAAAATCAGGACAACTATAATAGCATAATCAATAAATATATATATATTTTAAAAAGTTAGCACGATGAAAAACTGCCTCAAAAAGTATTAACAGGAAACTGCTCTAGGTGGAAACACAATAACTACTGTATTTTTGAACTATAAGATGCTCCCCCCCCCAAATTTGGGAGGAATAATGGTTGTTAATGCTGCTGTTGAGTTCTGTTTACATTTACATTGGTGAAATATTATGTTATTTATGTTATTAAATATTTTACCACATTTTTTCCTTCAATTTTTTTTCCCTATTTTCCTCCTCTAAAACCTAGGTGAATCTTATGGTCCAAAAATACGGTAACTGCAATATGTGACTCTCGATACAATCCTGGATCAAAAACAAAGAAGATGTTAAAGTAAGTTTGGGCATAAATGAGAAAATTTAAATATAAACTGAAAATTAAATATATTATTGAACTAATGTTAAGCATTTAGAGTGTGGTAATGATCTTGTGCTGTGTAAGAGAATGTCCTTATTTTTACAGGATATATGTGTGCAGAAGTATTTAGGAGCAAAATGTCACAATATCTGCCATTACCTTCAAATGACGCAGAAAAAAAACTAGAAAGAGAGCAAGAAAGCAAATGTAGCAAAAAGTTGATTGATGATTAGGGAAAGGATATGTGCATATTCAGTGCAATACTCTTTCAACTTATATGTAAATTTGAACATTCTTTAAATAAAAAAAATTCAAAGAAAAATAAAACAGCCAAAATGACCTTAGAGAAAACAAGGATAACTAGGGAACAAGAGAAAACTTTAAAATATACATATAGAATCTTCGGTTAAATTTGAGAAACTACTACAAGCATGAAAATACAGAATATTCTAAAACCAGAAAATTTAATGAACAAGATAGTGTGCTTAGAAATTAAAAATATGATCACTGAAAAAAAATTCAATAGAAGGATCAGTAGATCAAAAAATTAAAGAGTATTTGAGAATTTGCTACCTGGTTTATGTTGTCAGTTTGACTCAAATAAACTCATAAAAACTCAAAAATATATATATTAAAAGACAACACAATAGAAAGTGTAACAGAAGACATAAGAGCTATAGAGGGTCCTAAACTAGGACTCCAACATCTGATTAATAGAAATCCTAGAAACTAGGGACAGAAACATACTGGGGGTGAAGGGCAAGAGGTACCTTATTTTTCAGACCATAAGAAGCACCTAGGTTTTAGAGCAGGAAAATAGGAAAAAAATTTTGAAGCAAAAAATGTGGTAAAATATTTAATAACATAAATAACAAAATATTTCACCAATGTAAATGTAAACAGAACTCAACAGCAGCATTAACAACCATTATTCCTCCCAAATTGGCGGGGGGGGGGGGGGGGGGGGGGGGCGTCTTATAGTCCAAAAAACATGGTATATACTCAAAAAATACACTAAGAAAACTTCCTAGAGCTGAAAACATTTGACTTCCATACAAGATCCCACAAAAAAGAGTTAAAAAATAACTCCACCAAGGCATACTTACATCACCATCATGCAAGTTCAAGATGCTGGGGGTACAGAGGCTATCAAAAGATTCCATTGAAACCATTAAAAATAAGCAATGGAAACCTCCTCTAAAATGGAGTGAAGAAGCCCTAAAAGGGAGCTCTCACTCACAGCCACCCAGGCCCCAAACGGGAGGACATACCCACAGCAGGAGGAAGGAACAATTTTCCCTTGTCCAGCAAAACACCTGAATGGTCACCTGAACTTTTTAGCTGATTGCCTTCCGTTTGGGATCCTGGTTGCAGCCCAGCAAATGAGAAACTGCCACATCATCCGATGAGAAGCCATCACCATCTTGAACTCTTCAGACCCCTCCCAACTTCCTCTTTCTCGCCTATAAAAGCAAGCCCCTCTCCCCTGTTCTAGGGACTCGCCTGCAATTTGCCAGAGTTGGCTTGTTCTGAAATGCAATTCCTCTGCTATTCCCCAAAAACCTATATTCCAAAAACAGAAACAAAAAAAAAAACATTTTGCTGGTAAAATAAATGGCTCATTTGGTTTTTAAGGTCAACAAGACATGCAAATAAACACTCTAACATGTCACCTGTAAAGGACCAAGAATCAAGTAAGGAGTGCGCCTCACAGCAGGAGGCCTTGGCAGCTAGAGGCTGGGACCTTTTCCAGGAGGGTCTTGTGCTTTGCCCAATATCATATTTACTGTCATATGTATTTTTTTCACAAGAAAGCGAGTTACCTGAGAATAACAATATCAGCTTATCTTCATATCCCCGTCTGCTTCATTCCTAAAGTCCTACAAGATGAGATGAAGTTCATTTAAATAAGCTCCAGCCAGTCTCTCTCCATCTCATTATTTCCTCCCTTCCCATTTTCCGGCCCCTTCTTTCCCTGGTCACTTGTTCATCCCAGAAACACTGATGGAGAACTCAGTGTGCTAGGTCAGGGGTTATCAGGTAAACAAAGACCAGCCCTGGGTTCCAGGAGTCCACCCCTGAGAGGAGAGACCAGTGCAGGCCCTGCTGGGGGCTTGGCAGTCTTCCTCTCCAAATGACAGCACAGAGCCCAGAGATTCCTACACAATAGTTTCTTGCTAACTGTTCTTAAACTTGAGTTAAACATGAATTAAATTTCCTGTTGAGATAGTTTAAAGTTTGAACTTATGGTATTTTCTAAAGGGTCAGTGGCTCCTGAGGGAAGACAAGTTTCCTCCTTACTATTGTTAAAGGACACCAGCCCTGAAGGTTTCCTGGGCAGACAAAACCAGCTTGGCCGTGAATTTAGCTCAATTCCCACTCACTGTGAAGCACTCACTGCCTTCTCATTGCAGAAGCCGCTTTGTGGCAGTGTTCCTCAGAGTCTCATTCTAGGTTTGGGTTTGAGTGCTCCGGGTTTGCAGACTTTTGGTGGGTGCGCAGTACATTTTTACTAATCACTACTTCAGTGATTCATTGGTTTCACTGGGGCTATTTCTGAACCTTTGACAGTGTAATCCAGGTGGAAGCCATAGGTACCCTCCAACTGCTGTACACACTCCTCCTGTGAGCTGATCCTGGAAAGCAGAGGCCACAGCAGGCAGCGGTCTCCTCAGCGCTCCAGTGAGGATCACAACGGTGATTGGCCCAGGGTCCCTGAGCGCCAGGCAGGTGGCACTGGGAACCTCAAACTCTTCACAAACAGTTCCCAGGTGAGCAACTCCCCCTAGCGGCCATAAGTGAAAGCTGCGGTGCTCTCAGCCAAGGAAATGCCAAGGAGGAGTATAATGCTTTTCCTGCAAACACCCCACGGACCCTGGACCACCATTTCAGAGTCTGTCCTGTGGAAGAGGCTCAAGCCACCTCCACTTATACAAGTTTCCCTGGGTCCTGGGTGGAACTTGACGGAGTACTAGACTCTCCTTGGTTGTACCAGACCACAGCCTTCGCTCAGGGCCTGTTTTGTGAGGACAGCTGCTTCCTGCCCAGTCCCTCTGGGCATCAGACTTTGATAATGAAGCTTAAGCTCCAGCACCGTCCCTTGCACAAGTCCCTTCTATGGACAGTGAAAAGACCTTAGCAAAATGTTTGTATGGACCTCTATTTGTGCACAATCTGAAAAAAGTAGGATTTTAAAAAACTATTTTTCCTAAAGAGGGTTCCAAAAATTGTATGTGATCTGGATCACACAAAGTCTGTTTCTGAGCCTGATGGTGACATAGGGACCACTCAGTCCAGAGCTCTCCCAAAACTCCTTTATCTCGAATGTCCAGTCCCTAACTCCACTTTGAACCCCTCCCCCAGAGGCCACACAGAGGACTTTGGGAGGGCAGTCTGTGCAAGGGTCAAGAACACAGGTTTGTAGGTCAGAGAGGGGTAGGTCTGCAGCCCACCTCTCTCCCCAGGCACATTACTCAACTGTGCCCCCTTATTCATTTGAAAAATAGAGATGATAGTTGTACATACTCTTTGGGTTGCTGTGAGAAGAGAATCCGATAACGCACAGTAAGACTTCTGTTTGATGCTTGGCCTGTAGGAGGCACTCCAGGAATGAAGGCTACAGGAAGCCTTTATTCAATGCTATATATTAGTGGAACCAAACACAATTGCTAATATTTCACCTTTTTTGACATGCAAAAATGACGGTTTCACAAGATCCCTCCTAATAAAACAAATGACAATAATTACAGAGGATAGCTGAAGTATGGATTACTGGTAGGGACCCTCAGTCATTCTCATAGTGGATCTGTGCTTTGCCTAGAGAGCACAAATTTAACCAAGAAGGTAAAAGACCCATACTCAGAAAAATATAAGATACTGAAGAAAGAATTTGAGGAAGATATCAATATGTGGAAGCACATACCATATTCACAGATAGGAAAAATCAACATTATTAAAATGTCCCTAATACCCAAAGCAATCTACTGATTCAACACAATTCCTATTAAAACACCAATGTCATATTTCACAAATCTAGAATGAATATTCCAAAATTTACATGGAACTACAAAAGACCTCAAAGAGCCTAACAATGTTGAGAAAGAACAAACACCACCTGATATCAAACAATACTACAAGACCATAATAATCAAAACATCATGGTATTGGTGTAAGAACAGGCACATGGATCGGTGGAACAGAGCAGAAAGCCCAGAAATAAACCCATGCCTTTATGGTCAATCAATATTTGACAAAGGGGTCAAAAATATATAATGGGGTAAAGACAGTGTCTTCAATAAATTGTGCTGGGAAAATTGTACAAATACATGTAAAAAATGGAACTAGACCACCTTCTTACACCATATACAAGAATAAACTCAAAATGGATAAAACACTTAAATCTAAGACTCAAAACCATAAAACTCCTGAACTCCTGAAAGAAAACACAAGCAGTAAAATCTCAGACATTTCTCTTAGCAATATTTTTTTTCTGATATATCTCCTCAGGCAAAAAATAAACAAATGGACTACATCAAACTAAAGATTTTGCACAGCAAAAGAAACCATCAACAAAATGAAAAGGGAACTCACTGAATGGGACTACATATTTGCCAATGACATATCTGATAAAGGGATAATTTCCAAAATATACAAAGAGCTTACACAATTCAACACCAAGAAGATAAACCAATTAAAAAATGGGGAAAGGACCTAGACACTTCTCTGAAGAGGACATACAGATGACCAATAAATACATGAAAAAATCCTTAACATCATCAATCTTCAGAGAGATGCAAATTAAAGCCATAATGAGAAGCCACCTCCTGCCTCTCAGAATGACTATCATCAATAAATTAACAAACAAGTCTTGGAGAGGACGTGGAGAAAAGAGGACATTAGTGCACTGTTGGTGGGAATGCGGACTGGTGCAGTTACTGGGAAAACAGTATGGAGTCTCCTCAGAAAATTAAAATGGAACTGCTTTTTGACCTACCAATTCTACTTTTGGGGATATATCCAAAGAAATCTGAAACACTATGTTAAATGTTCATTGCAGCATTATTTATCACAATAGCCAAGATCAGGAAACAGCCCAGGTGCCCATCAGTAGATGAGTGGATACAAAAAGTTGTGGTACATTTACACAAGGGAATACTATTTGGCCATAAATAGGAAGGAACTCTTACCTTTTGCACTGGCATGGATGGACCTGGAGCCAAGCAGGCCAGTGGCCTTTGACCTAAAGCTGTCCCTGAGAAACAAAAACTCATAAATATTCCCTCTGGCTGCTGGTGCCTGAGTTTCTCCTGTTTATCTATTACCCACCCAGGGGCCTGCAGACCATACTCTCAGAGGACACATGCAGAATCCTACAGCCCCTAAGCAGAGGCACAAAGCAGTCCTGACAGATGAGTTGGGCATCAGTTCTTCAGACACAATCACTTATGAAGCACTCAGAGTGGGTATGTCATTGCTGACTGTGGGTGGAATTCTCTGAGAAGCAGAGGTTGGCACACAGCTGGGAGTGCACAGGTTCACTGGCCAGTAATGAAAGGAAGGGGAGGGAAATGGAATGGGGACAGACAGCTGTCATGATGTAGACACAGCAGTTTCTGCTCAACTCACAAGAGCTCTGGGACAAAGGTGCCCAAGATTTCATTTCCCATTAAGGGAGTCCCTCACTGGGCAGAAACAGACAGGCCCTATAAATACACCATCACTGAACTCAATGATATACACCACCATTGTCTGGAGCCATTTCAGGAAAACTATGAACTCAGCTCAAAAGTTGAAGCTGACTTTGCATGGGGAAGGGGGAGGAGCTGGGCATGGAGTGGATGGATAACCAAGTTTTTCCAGCTCCATTACACACTGATACATGGTAAAAAAAAAAAAAGCCTCCATTTCTCATTGTTCTTAAAAAGCAGGTTGTCTATTCTTGACCTGTCCCAAAATTGGGGATAAAGCTACTTTTAAAAGTAAGGCAATATATAAACACAAATTTCAAGAAGATGAACTCCTCAGGGGTGGGGGGTAGGGGGGTGGATAAGAGAGACAACTGAATAAAATGTGGTGGGACCACCAAGGTAGATGCAGCTTATTGGTAATGTTTTAGTTCTTAAAATTAGTGACAGGTTCATAAGTATTTCAACAAGTAAATAAAATTAAAAACCAATCATGGCCCAATGAGAGTGTCATGAACCAAGGTCATCATAAACTAGTCTGCAAGCTCAAGATTCCATTAAAACTGCAGATGGGAGTAGGTGCAGAGTTGGGTCTCTTCAGTGGGAGAGGTTGTGTGCATGGTGCCTGAGGCTGAACTGCTGAACTTGAGAGACAGAAAGACAGAGACTGTAGTAGTAGCTGTCATCCGTAATTGTATGGCTGTGAGAATGCAGATGCCTTCATTTTTCTCTGTTCTTTTTTTTTATTGTTTTTATTTTCTAGGTTAATTGTAGAAGGGAAGATAACTTGTTTTTTAAAAATTGGCTCTATCCATGTCCACCCTGCAGGGACAGGGGTTCAAGGCTCCTAGCAGAGGCCCAAGCCTGGGAAGAGAAAGAATCCAAGTGGAGTTTCCAGCAGTTGGGCAGCTGAAGAATTATGGAATACGGTGGAAACACAGAGGTAGATGTTTGTCTTGTTTTTTCAATAAAGTCTCCTTCTGAAATTGATGTTTGGTGTGATTGATTCTGGGGAAAATAAAGAATAGGCCTGGATCGGGGTTGGTGGGAGCAGAAGGGAAAGAATCACCATGGAATGTGGGGTGCAAATGATCTCTGTGAGGTTGAAGTTGCAGGGACTTGGAGCTGAGAGTGAACCTGAAATTGTCAGCCCCCTGGAGTTCGCAGAAGTTTTCAGAAAGTCTTCAGACTTCTCTCAGAATGAGGGGAGAAGGTGCAAATAAACAATAAGTGAGCTGACACATTTCATAGATGAAATGAAATAAAGCAAGATCTGTACAAATATGTACCCTTTGGTGCCATTGGGGAGCCACTGCTTCTTCCAGCATGAACCTGCTCTGTGAGATGAATCAGCACAACATTTGGAGGTCTGGAGAGGCAGAAAGGAGGAGATGCCTGTCACATAGAAGGGAAAAAGGATCCCAAATTGCAGGCGTAGCTGCTGCAATCCCACAGTGGATTATGTGATCAGAGATGCTGTTATCAGTCATTGGAAAGCTTCAAGAAGCATAGGGAGGTTTTCCACTGTGGCAGACAAGTCACGCTGTAGTTTGAAGATACTGCTGAACGCCACCTAAAAAAGTAGTGTTCCTGAGCATAGAAAACAGTCCTTGGAGGCTAAAGGGCAAGTGGTTAAGTTAGAAAATGTTGACAAGGGAAAGAATGGGGAGTGGGAAGAGCCTGGCAGACTCATCCTGGAGTGACAGGCTCCAGATGTTGG
Organism: Tonatia bakeri; assembly: GCA_004024845.1. Taxonomy (NCBI): domain Eukaryota; kingdom Metazoa; phylum Chordata; class Mammalia; order Chiroptera; family Phyllostomidae; genus Tonatia; species Tonatia bakeri. The sequence continues at coordinate 20,004 of PVIA01014493.1, forward strand.
AGGGCGAAGATGCCTCATTCTTCAACAGCTGGAACCAGACCAGCCTCAGCTTATCTTTTCAGGGACGAGGCCGAGCCCGGAGATCTAATTCAGGCAGACTTTCAGGAACCCTGTCTGAGAGCACATCTCTACACCTACCGGCCGAAGACAAGAAGGCGAGGCAGCACAAGAGAACAGACGGAGAGCACGAGCTTCCAGCTGGCCTTCTGGGAGGCTAATTTACACAGGTCGGTCCTGTGTACTGTACCTTTGATGGCCCTGGGGACAGTTTGTGGTTTTCTCTGCACTTGTGTGCCCTCACCCAGCTCAGCAGGAATCTGACCACACAGACGTGTGACTCACACCAGAGGATTTCTCATATGTCTTTGAGACGTAAAAGAATGTCAACTTCATTATGAAAGAACTTCACTCTTAAATATTAAAATTGAGTTGTTATTTCATTGCCATTTCCCTGGAGGAAAAATAATATTTATTCTTTTTTTTTCATGATCACAGAAGTAATAGAACTTAATGAAAAATAGCTGAACACTCTAAAATGTATGAAGAAGGAAATTATTATCACTCATAAGCTGACCACTCACACTTACTGAGTTCAGACCTTTTCAATGCCAGGTCTGCTCTGGGCTGTGGAGATGAACAGAACTAGCAGAGCCCTTGTTCCTGTGCTGCTTGTATGCTAATGGTGAAGCAGACAAGAGACAAGTTAATAAGTATAAGATACGTCAGGTCATCACACATAGCATGAAGAATAAACAGGGCAAGGAGGACAGGGAGACAAATGGGAAGGGCTTCTTTCTGACCAGAAAGCACAGTGAATTTGGGGGCTTTTTTCCTTCCTATCTACCCAAGAGGAAAGAAAGCACGTACCCATACAAAGACTTGTACACAAATGTTTACGGTAAATTTATTTATGAAAGTTAGAAACTGCAAATAACCCAAACATGTCTATCAAGAAATGAAAAGATAAACAATTGTGGTATATCCAAATGCCAGAGTACTATTCTGCAATGAAAATAAATTAGCTATTGATACACACACATAACAGCATGTATGAAATTCAAAATAATAATGTTTGTTGAGTGAAATAGAAAAAAGTATATACTGTATGAGTTCATATATATATAATTTTAGAAAATTCAAGGTTCTGTGTAGTTCTCAGAAGCAAATCCATGACTGATTAGGCACAGAGGATAAGGGACAGAAGATCTACAAAGGAACATAAGGACGCTTTTGGGACTAATGGGAACATACATGCATTATCTTGATAATGATGCTATTACAAGTGCCAAAATGTATCAAATCGTACACTCCAAAAAAATTTTATTAAATATCAATTATATCTTCTAATACAGGTATAAATAAATACCTCAGTAAAACTGTTTAGAAAAAAAGAACCCCACATGTCCACTATACCTCTCCCCCTTTTCCTCTTGAGACCTTGTGTTCAGGGCCTTATTTTATTTCCCCTTTGTCTGCCTTCTCTGTCTCTCCTTCAATTTCATAATCTGCCTAAGTTAGGCAGGACTTTTCTCTCTGAACTGGGCAGTAATGTCATTCTTCCATAGCAATGAAATGAAAGTATCGGGACTCAACTAATCAGAATCCAGTTACAGAGTTAATACACCCTGTATTTCCTTTTATGGTGCCAAACACTACCCAGATATTAACCCCACTGATTTGATTCTATACCAAATGTCCAATTTCTTTGCTAGTCTAGGCAGTTGTAGATCTCAGAGCTGAGATGGCTCTCCTGGTCACAGACTAAATAGAGAGGAGTCTTTCCTAGAAAGCATGGCCTCTGAGCAGCAGCCATATACCCATTCCAAGGGCAGAAACTGGTACTACACATTTTTTATTAGTTTCCCCAGGGCAAAAATCATGAGACCTAATTGTACATTTCTTGCATCATTCAATGACAAAGTGGAAAAATGTCTCTTGTTCATAAAAAGAAAAACAAAAACCAAGCAACAAATGGCTTCAAACCAAAGATGGATTTATAACAGGGAATTACCAATATTTACAACATACCTCTTGCAGCATACATTATAAGTAGAAACAATAATCAAGTCTTCTAATTCCATCTGCTTCCTGTAAAGGGGAAAAATGCCTTACATGTAGGTATCAGGAAGCCTCTAGTCAATGGAGGGGATTTTCTCCCCAGGGTCTATCAGAACCCCCTCCTGGCTGTATTTTTGTTTTGTTTTGTTTTGTTTTGTTTTGTTTGCCTTCTTCAAGCCTCACTTCTTCCACTGTTGTGATAGAAAGGTGCTCACTGCCTGCCTCACTTCTCTTTTCATCACCTTGCCCTTAACTCATCTCCATTTGGCCTTGGCCCCATCCCCTCCAGTAAGGCAGCTCTCAAAAGCCACCAGCAGCCTCAGTGCCACTTTCATGACCTTGTTTCAAGGATGATCCTGTCACCTCTCACACTCTTTACTCTTTCTCTCTCCTCTGCCCTTCTTCAAGTCTCCCGCTGCCGCTCCAACCACTTTTTTCACTGGTTCCTCATTCTATCCCAACCTCTTAAGTGCAGGTAATTTTCTAAATCCTGTTCTTGGCTGGTTTTTCTACTCTCTGTGCATAGGCTCTCCCTGACTATCTTTTACCAACCGCCATGCTTCAAGTTTCATTTCTTCAAGCTCTCTCTCTTTAAGCTTGAAATTCGTAGATGGTGACTATAAATCCGATACATCTCTGACAAATAAAAGATATTTTTTTTAAATCTGCAACTCAAAATGATGAAGGGGTCCCTAGGTGGATCAGAAAATATGGGGAATTTCTAAAGATGAAATGCTAATGAAATAATGATGGGACTGGACTCGAGAAAGAAAACACAGTCCAAAATATGAATGGGAGCACACAATGCCCAGAAGAAGTGCCTGGTAGCTTAGGAACTAAGGAAACTCAAAGGAGAACCACTGAGAGGAGCAGAATTTGGTCTCTATAAACCAGTACTATCACATAAACTTGGTCAGTTAGAGATAACTGGGACGCTCCCCCCAAGCAACACAGTGGTTGGGAGCTTGGCTCAGTCCCATGCTTGACTCAGACAAAGCAGTGTACCATGCATACCAGAAACTGGAGCTCCCATGCCCACAGGACCAGCCTCTGCCATACCCTATTTTAACTGCCCACTTCACTCCTTCCCCCAAGCAAATAGAACAGACGACTACTAGGAGTCTAATGAGGCAAACTTCTCAACTACAACAATAAACACTGTCAACAATCGCAAACTTTTGAGTAAGGTCAACACCATAGAAGAAGTACAGCAGACAATATAAAATAACTTACATGAGCAAAGTATAATCATGGCAAGACATAGCATAATCCAAGCCCTCAGAGAAATAAGTGAGGGTCTGGCATCCAAGAAACAAGAATAGGTGATCTGTGATGAAAATAACCAATGAGAACTCTTGAACATTAAAAAGGGCAATAATAGAAATAATAAATTAAGGAGATGAGCTATCACAAGATAATTACAGTTTATAAGAATTACCAAGTTGGAAAATTAGGCTGAGGGATTCTTTTGAAATGCAGCACAAGAAAAGGAAAATATGAATTAATGTTTTTAAGAAATGTGGAAAATGGTCCCAAGATGGTAAGGAAGACTCCCACCATACCTCCTCCCATGGACACACCAAAAATACATGTATATAGAGAGAATTTCTCCTAAAGAGCAACTGATGGCTGAGTGAACAGTTCTACACAACAAATGAGAGAAGGACCATGTACAGAAGGATAGGAGAGATGGAGAGATGATAACTGAGGAAACCCTACCCCGACAGGGTAGGATGCAGTAGGGAGGGATAACATTGGCCTTAAGTGACACTTTAGACCGGATGGAGTTAACAGATATTTGCAGAACATTTTCATCCAAAAGCTGCAGAATACACATTCTTGTCAAGTACACAAGGAAAAGTCTCCAGGGTAGATCACACGTTAGGCCATAAAATGAGTCTCAATAAATTCAGGAAGATTAAAATCATATCAACTATCTTTTTCAACCAGACCATATGAAAGTAGAAGTTAATTATAAAAAAGAAAACTGGAAAAAAAACGCAAGCATGTGGAGACTAAATAACATGCTACTAAACAACCAATGGGTCAAAGCAAAAAATCAAAGAGGGAAACAAGAACTTTCTTGAGACAAATAAAAATGAAAACAACTCTCCAATATTTATGGGATGCAGCAACAACAGTCTAAAAAGGAAGTTCTTAGCAATACAGGACTATCTCAAGAAACAGGAAAAATCCCAAATAAACAATCTAGAAAAAGAAGAACAAACAAAACCTACAGTTAGTAGAAGGAAGGAAATAATAATGATCAGAGATGAAATAGAGACTAAGAAACATAGAAAAGATCAATAAAACTAAGGACTGTTTTTTTAAATTATAAACAAAATTGATAAACCTTCAGCCAGACTCATAAAGAAAAAAGAGGAGCCCAAATAAATAAAATTAGAAAAGAAAGAGGAGAAATTGCAACTGACAGCACAAAAATACAAAGGATCGTAAAACAATACTATGAACAATTATATGCCAATAATTTGGACAGCTTAAAAGAAATAGGTAAATTTCTAATGTACAACCTCCCAAGACTGAACCAGGAAGAAACAGAAAATCTGAACAGACTGATTACTGAAATTGAATCAGTAATCAGAAAACTCCCAACAAACAAAAAATCCAGGACCAGATGTCTTCACAGGTGAATTCTACCAGACATTTAAAGAAGAATTAATACCTATCCTTCTCAAAAATATTCAAAAATTCAAGAGGACAAAATGCTTCCAGATTCATTCTATGAAGCCAGCATTACCCTGATATCAAAACCAGACAAAGACACTACAAAATAATTACAGTCCAATAGTCCTGATGAACATAGATGCAATAATTCTCAACAAAATATTAGCAAATCAATCTCAACAATACATTAAAATGATAGTACACCATAATCAAGTGGGATTTATTCCAGGGATATAAGTATGATTCAATATCTGCAAATTAATCAGTGATACACTACATTTACAACACCAAGGATAAAAACTATATGATCATCTCAATAGATGCAGAGAAAGCATTTGACAAAATTTAACTTTTATTTATGATCAAAACTCTTAACAAAGTGGGTGTAAAGAGAACATACCTCAATATAATAAAGGCTATATACGACAAACCTATAGCTAACTTCAGATTCAACAGTGAGAAGCTGAAAGCTTTCCCTCTAAGATCAAGAGCAAGACAAGGATGCCCACTCTCACCACTTTTATTTATCATAGTAGTCAAAGTCCTAGTCACAGCAATAAGGTAAGAAAAAAAATAAAAGGTATACAAATTGGTAAGGCACCAGCAAAACTGTCACTATTTGCAGATGACACACTACATGTAAAAAACCCTAAAGATTCTACCAAAAACTAATAGAACTAATAAATAAATGCAGTAATGTTGCAGAATACAAAATTAATATTCAACTATCTGTTGCATTTCTATACACTAATAATGAGCTATCAGTAAAAGAAATTAAGAAAACAAATACATTCACAATAATATCAAAAATAAAATTTTAAGAATAAATTTAACTAGGAGATTAAGGACCTATACTCTCTACATTGTAAGACATTGGTGAAAGAAATTAAATATTATACAAATAAATGGAAGTATATGGAAGGACTAATACTGTTAAAATGTCCATACTACTTGAAGCAATCTACAGATATAATACAACTCTTATCAAGATACCAATGGCATTTTTCACAGAACTAGACTAAAAATCCTAAAATGTATGTAAAATCACAAAACACCCCAAATTGCCAAAGCAATCTTAAGAAAGAAAAACAAAACTGGAGGGATCATTATCCCTGATTTAAAAGTATACTGCAAAGCTATAGTGATCAAAACAGTATGGTACTGGCACAGAAACAGGTACATAAATTAATGGAACAGAATAGAGAGTCCACATATACAACTACATTTACATGGTCAATTAATCTATGACAAGGGAAGCAAGCATATACAGCAGGCAAGCATATACAACAGGGAGTCTCTTTGGTAAATGGTGTTGGGAAAACTGGATAGACACATGAAAAATGAATCTGCACCATATACAGAAATAAACTCAAAATAGTTAAACACTTAAATTTAAGACCTGAAACCATAAAACTCCTAGAGGAAAATATAGGTAGTAAATTCTTTGACACCAATTTTAGCAACAAAAGCAAGAATAAACAAATGGGACTACATCCAACTAAAAAGCTTTTGCACAGCAAAGGAAACCATCAACAAAATGAAAATACAACTTGTTAACTGGGAGAAGATATTTGCAAGTAACCTATTCAATAAGGTGTTAATATCCAAATATATATTAAAAAACATATACAACTCAACATAAAAAAAGTCTGTTTGGAAATGAAGAGGACTTGAATAGAGATTTTCCAAAGAAGACATACAGATGGCTAACAGACACATGAAAAGGTGCTCAACATCACTAATCATCAGGGAAATGTAAGTTAAAAACCAAAATGAGGAACTTCAGGCCAAGATGGAGGCATAGGTGGATGCAACGTACCTCCACACACAACCAAGATAGGAACAACAACAATTTAGAAACAGAATAACATCCAGAACTGACAGAAAATTGATTTAAATGGAAGTCGGACAACCAAGAAGTTGAAATAGACCTGTTCATCCAGACCAGTAGGAGGGGCGGAGTCGGGCAGCTGGGTGCGGGGAGAGCAGAGTTGGGATCCGGCGCATAAGGCATCCGAGGGTGCATAAGGCATCTGGGGAGTGTAAGACCGCAGTGGGTGGACCCTGAGTGCACCTGTGGCAGGTGGCATGCC
>PVIA01014494.1:0-26842 GCA_004024845.1 Tonatia bakeri
GAGGCTCCCAGGCAAAGCCAAGCAATGAATCTAGGCTGGCTGCTGCTAGTGAAGGGTCTTGGGCCACTTAGCAAGAAGTACAGGGGCTGGTGGCTTGCTGAAGCTGGCTCTTGTTTGTTTGAGAGGATTTAGGAAACTGTGAAACATGAGCCAACACCAGCCATTCATATGGAAAAGTCTCTGTTAACGGGTTGGGTGGGCCCTTAAATTGAGTGGGACAGAGTCTCTGGGGATCTCCAGGGTGGGGCTAATGGTGTTAGCCAGGTTGATGGAGTCTCAGATATGGCATCCACCTGCCAGCTCTGTGGCTCTGTAGGGGGTGGGGAGAGTATACAGGAAAGGAACAATGGCCACTGCCTGCCTTTCTGTCTGGGAGAGAGCTGTCCCCCAGCTCTCACCTTGATGCCAGACACCTCAGTTTCTCTGTGTATGCCACTGGTGCCTTACAAGCTGCTAGCTCATTGCTGAAGCTCAAAGGGAGTGAGTCTGAGTAAGTTCAGATGTGGGTTCTTTAAGAGGAACTGCTTGGGACTCTAGAATTTTCTTCCACCTACCCAGTCCCCACTGGTTATTGTAGCCAGAAGTTTGGGGGACTTATCTTCCTAGCACTGGAACCCTGGGATGGGCAACTGGTGTGTGGCTGGGACTACTTACTCCCTAGATATCCCCCCTGAATTTTTATCCACCACCTACGGAGGTAGGACCTGCCTATTATGCATCTCCACCTCTCTTACCAGTCTGTATGGGTGTGGTTTCTTTAATTTCGTAGTCATCAGACTTCCATTCAACTCAATTTCTGAAGATTCTGAGTGATGGCTGTTCTATATTTTAGTTGTAATTTTGATGTGGTTGTGTGAGGAGGTGAGCCATTGTTTACCTATGTCACCATCTTGACTGGAAGTCTCCCCTAATTTTTCATAGCTATATACAAATAATATAATATAATAATGAACAAAAAGTATAATATAATAATGAACACTTTCTTAGTACTTTGAACCTCTGTTATAAAATCAATGTATTGTACATTTTAAAAGAATCATAGCATTGGGGAATCACTCTACTCCACTGGTTCTCACACTTTAGTGTATACCAGAATCCTCAGGAGGGCTTTCTGAAACTCAGGTTGCTGGGCCTCATTTTTTAATTTCTTAGTCTGAGGTGGGGCTTAAGAATTTACATTTCTAACAAATTCCCAAGGGTTGTTGATGTTGGTAGTACAGGATCACACTTTGAGAGCTATGGCTATAAACCAGCTGTCTTTATCCAGTTGTCTGCCTGTTGTGACCTTTGGTGCCCGCTGTTTATATGCTGTTGGCAAATGTTCAGAGTGGCCTTGGGAGTGGGAGCCTGACTAATCTGATGACTGTGACCTGCATTATCTGCAGCTGGTGACTGATTGCAAAATGAAATAATTAAGGATTAAGACCTAAATCACAGGAAATTAATATGAAGCACTATTGAGCATAAAACCCATAAAACTGCTAGCATTCTTCTGTTTTGGTCATTCATGTGCATCCTGCTTTGCTCCACTGTTCTCCCCAACATGGATGAGACCACACCCAGAACAAATAAAACACAGTCTGTCTCTGCCATCCAGTCACATAGAGTCACAGGCAGGCAAGAGAATGGTAGTAAATCCAATAAAATAACATTCCGGTGTTGATGATGGAGAAAAATGCCATTATATTAATTCAAATTTCATAAATATCCATACTCAGTCTGTAATTGTAGCAGAGCAGAAATCAGAATTTCTGTTACTTCCAAAAGTGGCTTCTTTATGCCAAAATATTTTCTCTCTGAATGTTTTCTATGAGTAAGAACTTCACATGACTTTCATATGTATTCAGTTTTTATTTTGATGATAATCCTTAGAATAAAAACCTGAAGGATACTGTAAGATAAATATGAATGTGAAACATAGGCTGATAAGGTAGAAAAAGCTAAAATTTCATAATGTTGATTAGTAATTCATTTAACTTCTTAAAACTTTATATTTAGATTTCTTTTATATATCTTTATTTTTAAAATTTAAGTTGATTAGCATCAAGTAAAATGAATTGATGTGAAGTCTAGAAAATCTGGATGGATTGATTCAACAAAAATTAGTTTGAAGACTTTCTTCCTATTATGACCCCTCTATGAGGTCACAAAGCCACTTCATATTACAGACTTCCTGAAATTGTTATTTATTCCTGATGTTTTCTTTGACTAATCAGAACAAAATGACAGCTTCTTTTTTATTCATCCTACCAATCTTTGAGTGTTATTTGTCTGAATCTGCTCAGTCTGCTATTCATGATGATCACATTTAAGCATATAATTTAGGGTGAAGTTGATTTAAATAAAATTTATTTACATTGAAATTACTACTCAGGTAGATGGAATATAAGAAGTTTGACTGCAGCTCCCTATCTCTTACTTGATTTAAACACGATATGGTTCTCAACTTTTAAATAGATATACATAGTTTCACTTATAGAAGCCAGTGCTATACATTTCAAGTAGTGATTGATTTTTATAATTTCTCAAATTATTTTTATTGTTTAATCAGGAAGATGAAGCATTTGAAACAAATAGCTTTGAATTTATTGAGAAGGCTAAGCACCTCTAAATCAATAAGTTTATCATGATTTTGTTTGGCATATTTTATGGTATGTTAATATCCCAGCCAAAATACAAAAAATAATGTACATGTACCTAAATGTTGTACTGTATTTGATTAAAACAAAAATGCTGAAATTTTTCTAAAGACACAAAAAAAGGTTGAAATGAACATATCTTGGACAACAAATTTTGTACCCCCACCCTCTGACTCTTTGGGGACTGGAGACAGCACAAAGAGTTATACAAACTCATGTTTGCCATCATTACTTTGCAGAAATTAACACAGGGGATGAGAGAGTTCTTACTGCAGAATCTAATCTGGTTAAAGAAGAAAATTAAAAGGCTGCAATTACAGAGTTTGGGCCTGCTGTGTATACAGGACAATGAGCTGGGTAAGTTAAGCTTGGAACTAGCTCAGCAGACAGATGCTAGTACAACTGAACAGTAATGTGCATGCTAACCATCTCCACTGTGGATGTGGGTCTATGTGTGTTGATCATTTTGTATATATATATAGAGAGAGAGAGATTTTGTTCCCTTAATATACCTTACCTTGCCTTTGGGAATTATTGTTTTTCCTTAGATGGTATCCTGTGTGTGTGTGTTTCATTTAATACTCACCCCTACAGTGCTCTAAAAGAATTCATGGCACATCTTTAGGTTACCCAGATAGAAAGACTGGAGAGCCCCAGATCTTGAAATACTGAAGCTCATGCGGGGCTGTCCTGGACTATAGCAGACATATAACTACATATTGATTGGACTTGGGAGATTTTTTAAAGTTTTAAGAGCAAGACATTTATAAGACATCTCTCAGAGTGGATTAACTTTACAGAACTGATGTTACTTATAACAATATCTAACATTAAGTTCTTGGTAGGTGTTAGCCCACAACAGGTCCTCACAGCAATTCTGTGAGGCATATTATCTTGATTTTTTTCAGAGAAAGAACCTGAGGTACAGAAATGCTAAGTAACTTTCCTTAGCCTCCTCAGTGGTAAGTGGTAGAACTGGAACTGGGCCCTTTTCAGTATGGTTCAAGAGCCTGCACTCTGTGGTGCATGTACGAATATGAGAGATAGGGAGAGAAAGAGGGAGACTAAAAAAAGAAAAACTCATCAGTCGGGGCAAATTCTGTTCAGAGTGGCTATTGTGTTTTTGTTGTTGTTGTTCTTTAAAAAGTGGACAAACCATCTTAGGAAGGGCAATGGGTCCTTGCTTGGGCCCTGCTGACGGAGATGTTCAGCCAGAGTATGTTTTGGGGTCCACATTGGGAAAGCCAGAACTTTGCAGAGAAGAGCAGCAGAAGTGGTCAGGACAAGGAACAAGCTCTACAGGAAGCAAGAATAAGATACTCAAGACTTACCCTGTGCTGTCCCCAACTCCCAACCCCACTGGAATCAGCAAAAGGTACAGAATTACTGTTCTAGAAGTTGGGAGTAAGGGTTTTCTTGACTATTCCTTTAACCAGCTATGTGGATGTGGGCAAGCCTTTGAACATCGCTGGCCTTGGTTTCCTTATTTTACAAGATGGATTCTTGGTTTCCAGGGAATAATTTATACACCTTGGTAGCACAGGGTGGTAATTAGGAACATTGATTCTGGCACTAGACCACTTGAGTTTATAATGCAGTTATATCTAACTTCTCAGTGCCTACATTCTTCATCTATAATATAGGATAATTGTTCCTATTTCACTGGGCTGTTGGGGAAAACAGAGTACATATATATTCTTTAGAACAGTGCTTGGCTCGTGGTAAGCTCTCAGTAAATGCTAGCTATTAACACCATGGGTATCTAGTACTGTTTCAGGGTTCAACTTTACACAACTGAGAATATTTATAGATGTCATCCTCTGGGATCTTTTTCTCGGTCTTTCTGAGCTTAAGAGACTCAAGATATCAGAATTCTCTTTGTAACTACATTCTGTCACCATTCCTGCACAAGCAGGGGTGCCCTAACTCTAAGCTATGTCTAGGAAGGGATCAAGCAACTATAATCAAGAGTTGGAGTAAGAGAAGAAGAAAGGGAGACATTAATGCCAGAAGAAGAGCTGAGTGAATCAGTACACACTGTGTATAAATTGGTAACCACTTATATTCTAGTGTGTGTGAAGCTTGTTTCCCTTGTGCAGTCAACAACTGATAATGAGCGTGGGAAGCTGGGGATGTCACTCTGTCAGGCAGGTCCCACGCTCTTCTCTGCCACCACCTGTCTCATTCCTACCTTCCCACATTCCGCTACTCTCCATTTCCTGTCAACACTGGCCATCACCAGCACCTATATGTCATAATGTCAGGGGAGGTATCCAGATGCCACTCAGAAAGTGCTTATATCTGCTCAGCCTCAAAAGAGGAGCTTCATGAGTCCAAGGCATTGCAAAGGGTGAATGCAATGAGATCATTTTTAAGTTGAGATTATTATCAAAATTCAATGTTTTAAAGCCCTGTATGAAACAAGCAAAAGTCCTGTGGGGTTTTGCTTAAGGTATACTCAAGTTGAAACATGTCATATAGACCAAGATTTATAGTTTAAATTATGACATACTCTTTAACATATATAATCCTTAATTTAGAACACGTTTTTCTTAAAGCCTTGTATTTTATGAATGAAAGGGACTTTTGAGACCATTAAGTTCCACGTCAGCATTTTTTTTAGATGAGGGAACTGAGAGGTGGGGAGGTGAAGACATTGATTGTCCTTGTTCACAGAGCCAATTTTCAGTCAAAAATTATTTTCTTTATATCACAGAGAACTCCTCCCCCAAAGTAATTATTGTTGTTACGTTGTAAAGGGTTCCAGAATGTGAAACTAGTGACATAAACAGCTCTTGCAGAATGGTGGTTAAGGGTACAGGGCCTGGGGCCGGACTGGCAGGACTAGAACCCTATCATCCCCTGTTACTAGCAGTGTGTTCTTCAGCAGGTTCTTCCACCTCTCTTTAAAGCCACAGTTACCCTGACTGAAAATGTTTCCATGTGTTTGTAGAGTGTTCCGCTCTGTATTAGAGACACAATCAGCATTAGACGCATGTAAATCAGGAACCATTTATGTATTTACATGCTCAATAACCGTTAATTATCATTTCTGAAAGGCACTCTGTGAGCATCTACTTCAAGTATAGGTTCTGGTTTTGCTAAATTGTGAATATTTAGGGGATGTTTACATCCTGGTTTCTTTTCTAGGTCTTTCCCAGTTTAAGAATCTTGAGGAGTTAGAATTCTCTTCCTGATTCCATCTTGTCCCCACCTCAGCCCAAGCAGATACTCCCCGCAACTCCACAGTCCTGAGAATAAAAACTTGGGCACAGCTTGATCTTAGCCCTATCCCCAGTGTTGAGCCCAGTGCCTGAAAAAGAAATGTTTGAGAGGGCTTCAGGGGCTAGGTGAAAAAAGTGAAGGGATTAAGTGAAAAAAAGAAAACCCCAAACACAGACATCAGTACAGTGATTGCCAGACAGAAAGATGGGTGGAGGGAGGTGGAAGAGGGCAAAGGGAAGATAAATAGTTGCAGAAAGACTTGACTTTGGGTGGTGAGTGCACAATGCAGTGATGGGGACTCCAACCAGCAGTGTCCACAGTGTTGTGGACGCAACGAACAAATTCACACAGACTGCAGAAGTTCTGTGGAGAAAAGGGATGGCGTGGCCACTCTCTGAGTGAGAGAGGGCCCTGATCCTGCCTAGACAGGCTTTTATTCCTTTTCTGGGAGCATTACATCAAAAGAGGTTTGCTTCAGGTGATTACCTTTTACAAATAACAAAGGAAATGATGTTGCTGATTACTTCCTATGATAACAAAGAAAAGAATGTTGCAAATGCAAGGAAAAAAGTGGATGAACTGGTTACACTCTGTCCTTGGGAGGTTTACACAGATTTTAGGAAGTTACTTCAAAGATATGCATTAAACATGTGCTGCCTTAATTCAAGGTGAGGGAGTTTTAGCAAAAGCAAGCCTCAAAGCAGCCTAGATATAATGCAGGCCTGGTTCCCCATGGGAAAGCCAATCTGTGGGCCTGATTCCCATGTGCCACCTTGAGCCTGTTGGTTTTCCGAACCAGGGCTGAGCTACATTTGGCATTGTCACATGGACCAGTTCCCTATGGTGCAGTATGCAGATAATTTATTATAGAGTTGTATACTTAAAACCTATTTGTTGATATATTAACAAATATCACCTGCAATAAATTCAGTAAACAATTGAAAACAACAAATGAACAAACAAGACAGACAAACAAAAATTCATAGACACAGACAACAGTATGGTGTTGTATGGTTATGAGATGGAAGGGGGTGAGGAGGGGAAGTAAAGGGATCAAATATATGGTGACAGAAGGAGATTTGGCTTTGAGTGGTGAACACACAATGCAATATACAGGTGATGTATTATAGAACTGTACGCTTGAAACCTACATAATTTTATTGTCCAATATCACCCCAATAAACTTAACTTTAAGGAAAGAACAAAAATAATTTTTAAAAATGTTTATGAAAGTCTAAGGCATTCTGTAGTGTTGTCTCTAGAATTTTAATAGGGAAATGGCTTAGGGGTGATTGTCTGCTTAGGATTAGAGATTAGGGATCTTTTTTTTTTTTAAGATTTTATTTATTTATTTTTAGAGAGGGAAGGTAGAGGGGGAGAGAGAGAGAGAAACATCAATGTGTGGTTGCTGGGGGACATGGCCTGCAACCTAGGCATGTGCCCTGACTGGGAATCGAACCTGCGATGCCTGATTCGCAGCCCGCGCTCAATCCGAGATTAGGGATCTTGAATTGAAATTGAAATTGTATTTGCTGTAGGAAATGGTGGTGCTTAAGTGTGTGTGGCTAATGTTCCCTCATGACAGCCCTTGGAATCTCCAGTGAATGAAAAAGTAAAAGAAAGAAAGGAAAGGAAAGGAAAGGAAAGGAAAGGAAAGGAAAGGAAAGGAAAGGAAAGGAAAGGAAAGGAAAGGAAAGGAAAGGAAAGGAAAGGAAAGGAAAGGAAAGGAAAGGAAAGGAAAGGAAAGGAAAGGAAAGGAAAGGAAAGGAAAGGAAAGGAAAGGAAAGGAGCTAAACTGTTTTGGTACACACCACCAATGAGATACAACCTCCAAGCAATACTGGGGTGGGAGGGTTCATCTCAAAATGGGACCTGAGATGGACTAATCTGATATAAATTAGGTATTAATGTACTATCTTTACCTGTCTGTACCCCTAGACTTAAGAAGTCTGCATTATAATAATTATACAGAAGATATATTCAATGCCATTGTAGGAAGACAACAACTTGAACATGGCCTAAGACTTGTGCCCTAAGATTTGAAAACAGTGTTCTAGAGTATGTATACTTACTGTCGATATTCTCATCACATTTTCAATGTTCCTCACAGTAGTATGAGATTAATGAGATGGACATTTTACATCTTGATGTGAAAGAAACTCATGTGTATAAGCTAGAGATTTTCAACCTTTTTTATTTCATGGTACACGTAAACTAATTAGTAAAATTCTGCAACACACCAAAGAATTTATTTTTTGCTAATTTGACCAAAGAAAAATTAAGTATAAGTTTGATTCTTTTATACCAGGCAGCTATTGTTATTTTTATTTGATATTCTATTGTCATTTTTTAATTTGATATTTTAAGGGAAAAGACATCAGTGCCCCTGACTAAATAGGTATTGCATGTTTTAAAAATTCTTGGCCCTGGCTGCTGTGACTCAGTGGATTGAGTGCTAGCCTGTGAACCAAAGAATCGGCAGTTTGATTTGCAGTCAGGGCACGTGCCGGGGTTGGGCACCAGGTCCCCGGTAGGGGGCACGTGAAAAGCAACCACACATTGATGTTTCTCTCCCTCTCTGTCTCCCTCCCTTCCCCTCTCTAAAAATAAATAAATAAAACCTTTAAAAAAATAATTCTTGCTGTACACCACTGTGCCTCCAGTGGCACATCAATTGAAAGTCACTGGTATAAACTATTATTGTCATGTTTATAATTCAGAACAATATCGATGAAATAGTATATTTAGATACTTAAATGATAATGGATAGTTTTTGCTGAGTTTTTAATTTATTTGATTGGTTTGTTGAATTTTAAATTAATTTGATTGTGAGGGTTTTTTTTAAATTTTATTTTAATCATTGTTCAAGTACAGTTTTCTCCCCTTTACTCCCAATCTAGCCCAACAAATATGGAACACTTCACGAATTTGCATGTCATCCTTGCGCAGGGGCCATGCTAATCTTCTCTGTATCGTTCCAATTTTAGTATATGTGCTGCCGAAGCGAGCACTGGTTGTGAGTTTTTAATTCACATGGAACAAATAATTGTACGTCTTCTCTTTGTTGACAGGCTTTATGTTCTCCATGTTATCTCAGTCTGTGCTTTTGTTTGCTCTTATTTTTCTTTCTGCCTAGAACTTGTCTAACTGGTCTTTGCTTCTGAAGACGTCAGTTTATATGAAAGCCTTGGCATTCCTTGCTTGATGACTGTATAAATGGCTAATTCCTGCAAGGCATATTCTTGTTAGATAATTTTGTCACATATTTCAGAGAATCACTAGGACACATTAGTCATTAAAGCATTCTGTTTCTTTAAAAATGACTATAATATTTGTTAAAATAACAAATTGCTTTATTCTCTTTTCTTCATAGAGGTTTTAGTTTTCTTTAGTCTTCATACCTAGACTTCTTTTAATAGTTTGAAAATAATTTTTGCCTTGTTATTGGGGCCTTTTTGGCAAACATTGCTTTTTCACTGGTGCTGAAACATGGCTTGATTTATTGTTTCTGAGTTTGTTTACCAATGTAATTAATATTATCAAAACTGTTCTTGGAACAGAGCTTAATACCTCAGCTTTTGTTTCTGATGCTAGGATGATTAGCTCTGGAGAAATAAATTTTAAAAAAATGTATGCCAGCATAATAGCAGTGGTAGCGAGCATTCCTTACCTTCCTGCTTCTGCCCACATTTGTTTACATGCTTACTCATCTGTAACATCTCAAAATTAATCACTGTTCCTTCAGTCTAGAGAAAATTGAGGGGCTTCTTTTCTGAGCCTTTACAAACGAATTTCTTCCTACACTTGGACCATAAAAACCACTTGCCGATACAAATTCCTTTTTCTAAGAAAAGGAAGTCTTTTTTAACATGGCACTCCTTAACCTCTCTTAGCCAGGATATTTTATTGAAATATCTCCATTTAAAAATCTTGGGATATTTAATGAAAATGAATTTCAGCAATGGTGTTTTCATTCCCTATGTCCCTTTTTTCTTTTTAATCCAATGCCTAATCTTTTGTGACCTAGTGGGATTTTCAAGTCCCTTAGTGAAAATATTCACAAAGTTTGGTATGCTGGAAGCCTGGACTAAGAACCTCAAGTGTCAAATGTCCAGTTAAAACTTAGGTTCCAATGATGCCAGATTGTGCAGTAAATAGTACAAAGGTGAGTTAGTGTTTTTGTTGTTGTTTTCACCAAAAGATGGCATTTCTTTCCTCTTTAAGGGCACCTAATTTAAGTTGCTAAGGAACATTTCAATCTATAAAGGTTATTCTGTTAATTTGACTTTCCCCCTACTATTTCTATATTTCATTTATTTAATTGGTTTTTGGTTTTTCATTTTTGCCATAAAAGTTATAACTTCATCTCTGTCTACTACTCTCCCTACTCTGGTTTCTAAAGAAAACCTGGAGAAGAATAAGGGCAGAATTCCATGTAAAGAATCTGAAGGAAAGGAACAGAGAAGGGGAAGAGGCTTCGGAGGGTGAACAGCTGGTGAGGGGAGAAGACCTGTCATCCACACGTGAGCTCCTCTTCCTCATCTAGCTACCTGAGGCCAGGGCACAGCCGCTGTAGCTTCCTTTGTCTTCTGCTCTTGACTTCAAGACCGTCCTCAGTTGCCTCAGAAGGCAATTGTTTCTCTTCCTTGTTGCCCCACAGGGTGTTCTGCCACTTTAGCTGCTGGCCTGACATCACGGAAATCTGACAAGCCTGCCTTGCAGAGACATAACAGATCGGCTTCTTTCTCTTCTCTCCTTTATTACAGTCAGAGAGAGGCCCAGAGGAGGAGGAAGCCACAGGCATAGAAGTTGTCCTCTACAAGGGAGCTCTTGTGAAATTCACTCTGCAGGGAAAACAATACTGTGGGGGTGTCATTTTCAGTTGTGCTGTTGCTGGCATGACAATTTAAACAGGGCTGTTTCCCTGATCTGTTTGGGCTTGGTTTCCACTCTTGCATAATGCACATGCTGGTTCTTTGTCCTGTGGATAGCAGAGAGCCCACAGATACCTGGACTTAGAGAGCTGTAGTGTTCTCTAATTTTATGAGTTAAGCAGAATCTCAGATGTATGTATGTATGTATGTTTGTGTCTACATATCTATAAATTTAAATCCTTGTATTTTTATTGCTAAAATAATATAGCAACATTAAAGATCAGTCTTACTCATTATTATATATTTTAGCTATACCCAAAATATATTCATTTTCAACTCTGAGTGTCCATTAGAATTGACTGGGAGCTTTCAAATTACTGATGTCCAGGTCTTACTCTAAACCAATAGAACTGAATCTAGAGTGGTGGGGCCCAGACATCTGTATTTTAATAAATTTCTCAGATGGGCTAAGAACCCTGGTAGAAGGTAATGTTGTTAAATAACCAGTTTACTCTCCATTCAACTTAAGAAGTACTCTCTCCTGGTGAATCTGTCCCTGGATAAATTTCCCTCCCTAGTTCCAGAGGTAATTACTAGGCTAAATTTGGCGTTTATTGTACCTATCCAGATATTTAAATTTTTACCACAGGTGTATATGTATTTGTAACAATATATGGTATGGTATTTATACATTTTAATGACTTTCTATAAATATAATTAGGTCATATCCATTTTACAGAAATTTATTTTGCTCAAGGTTTATTCATATTGATACATGTAGTTTTAGTTCATTTTCACTACTGTATAGTATCCTATCCTATTGTATAAATATTAAAAAAAATTTTTGAAGTGAGCCAGTGATTGTACCATTTTAACAGAACTATTTCCATTTTCTCCCAGTTTCATCTTTAAGCATACATATTTTAATATTGATAATTCCATTTTAACTCAATTTTGAGTTCTTTTAAAAATTTACTATAAACTTCTTTCTATGTTTCATGTGTCATAATAATTATTTAATTAACTATTATGTAATTTCCTTTCATGTTTATTTACCATAATTTACCTAACTATATCCCTAGTATATTTTGAAGGATGGAGATGGTAATGCTGTGAGGAAGATTTTGGGAGTATGTAGCTTACCTGTTTTGTTTAATTTCTTCCTAAGAATAACTTTCCAGGAGTAGGATCATTAAATCAAAGGTTTTGAGCAACTTTATGATTCTTGATACATTTTATAATATGGTTTTTCAACCAGAAATTTGCCATCTTTGGTTTAATACTGGATGATTTTGTTCCACTAAAGAATGTAGCATTAGTGATGATGCTCCTTTTGGAGAAGCGTACTCTCGGTTCCATAAATCAAACATTGAAAAAATGTTCCCAGAATTGAATCAACTTAAATAGACTAAGATACAAAGTTAAATGGAAGAATAATTACACAAGAAATACCAAATACATCAGATAATAAATATTCCAGATGTGATTTAACAGTAATTGAAAATCCCAAACTAATTTTGCCTAAACTCTTTACTAAACCAAATCTGTCTTCTCACCTGTAAAATGGGAAGAGAAATAATAGTAACAATGAGTAGCACATTTTTATAGTCTTTATGATGTTCTAGCCACTATTCTAAACACTTTGCATGTACTAGCATTTAATTTTCAAAACCACCCTACTGTGTAGACATTATTATTATTCCTGTTTTGTAGTTGAGGAACTGAAGCACAGAGAGGTTAAATGACTTTTCTAATGTCATATAGCTAGTAAATGGCAGAACCAGAATTCTAACTAAGTCTGGCTCCAGAGTTTACACTTAAAATCACTAAATAAAGAAGATGGCTTATATAAATACCTAGTTCAATGTGACACATAGTAACTGTTGAATAAGTGCTTCCTATTATTATTATTATGTATTTTTTAAACAACCAAGCTAATACAGAGACTGGCAGAATTAATTTAAAAGTGCTAGAAAACAGAGGCATGGGTGGAAGTTTCAGCAAGGCAAATTTTGACTCAATAGCAATACTATACACTTGGGCACTGGACATGAACAAGGAGAGTCCAAAAGGCCACTTGTCAGAACACTGTGGAATCAGTGTTCTGCATCAGGTGGGTGACTGAACTAGATGAACTCTAAAGCTCCTTTCAACTATTGGATTCTGCGATTCTAGGTCAGAATCTTATGGGTATTTTTCCACACAGTAAAACTCCATTTGTTTAGTTTAATATGACTTCAGTTCATGAATGTTGTTGATGTTATTTTCATTGTAATTATCTGAATCATTCAGCAAAGACAGCTTGGCTTTGTAGTTCGTGTAAGCCTTTGGCAGTCTATTATGTTGTAATGTTTGATGTGTTACAACACTTGAACATTATAATGATGGGTGCTGGGGAAACCGACATATAAACCTGTAAGTTACTATTTTGTGCTGGTCAGCCTTCCTAGCAAGCATTTACAGGGTTACTGTCACTTGGAGAAATCTCCTTTGGAATCTCATCTTTAGCTATCAAAAGAACATTCAGTCCTGTGAAATCATCATATGTGGCTTTAACTATTTACAAAGAAAATTTGGGGAGTGCCGGCCAAGATGGAGGCATAGGCAGTAGCATTGTGCCTCCTCACCCAACCAAAACTAAGGACAACAAAAATTGAGAAACAAAAATACAACCAGAACAGAGAGAAATTAACTGAACAGAAGTCAGACTCCAGTACATCCAGACCGGTAAGGAGCGGCGGAGTCGGAGGCCTTCAGAGAGGGGTCCAGGGGTCCCGGCGGGAAGAAACGCTGGCTGGCAGGCGCGGGCGTGCAGGGCGCAGAAGGCAGTGGACGGACCAGTGGTGGATCCTGGGTGCGGGAGGTGACTAGCAGACCCAGTGAGGGGCACAAGGCAGCTGGCTGTCCGCAGCCACACGTTTGCGCACAAACTAAGTGAAAACAGGTAGTGCTGCCGGGTTTCAAAGCTGAAGAGCCCCATCTGGGAGCTGAGGCCGGGAGATTCTCTCAGCCTCACAGGAGATTTCTCGGGGAGACCCACAGAGTCCGAGAGGGTACAGAAGCCCACCCGCCCGGGAGCCAGCACTGGAAGGGCCCAATTTGCTTGTGGGAGGCAGTGGAGGGGATGGAAGTCCTAGAGAGAGCGGAGCAGGCGCCATTGTTCCCTCTCAGACCCCGCCCCCACATACAACGTCACAACCCAGTGACTGGGGTGCCCCGCCCTGGTGAACACCTAAGGCTCTGCCACCCTTACGAAACAGCCGCAACCAAACCAAAGGAAAATAAAAAAGATGGCTCAAACAGATTTGAAAGCCCCAGAACCAATTTTTTTAAGTGACCAAGAGATAGCCGAACTATCAGACGCACAGTTCAAAGCACTGTTGATCAGGAAGCTCACAGAATTGGTTGACTTTGGACATAAATTAGATGAACAAATGCAGGCTACGATAAGAGAAATAAAGGAAAACGCACAGGGAAACAATAGTGAGGGGAAGAAAACTGGGACTCAAATCAATGAAGTGGACCAGAAGGAAGAAAGGAACAACCAAACAGAAAAGAATCAAGAAACAAGAATTCAAAAAACTGAGGAGAGGCTTAGGGACCTCCAGGACACCTTTAAACATTCCAACATCTGAATTATAGGGGTACCAGAAGGGGAAGAGGAAGAGCAACAAATTGAGAACTTATTTAAACAGATACTAAAGGAAAACTTCCCCAATCTGGCAAGGGAAATAGACTTTCAGGAAGTCCAGGAAGCTCAGAGAGTCCCAAAGAGGTTGGACCCAAGGAGGAACACGCCAAGGCACATCATAATTACATTAGCCAAGGTAAAAATGAAGGAGAGAATCCTAGAAGCATCAAGACACAAGGAGACAGTAACTTACAAAGGAGTTCCCATCAGACTGTCAGCTGATTTCTCAAAAGAGACCTTACAGGCTAGAAGGGGCTGGCAAGAAGTATTTCAAGTCATGAAAGGCAAGGACCTACATCCCAGATTGCTCTATCCAGCAAAGCTTTCATTTAGAATGGAAGGGCAGATAAAGTGCTTCTCAGACAAGGCCAAGTTAAAGGAGTTCATTATCACCAAGCCCTTATTATATGAAATGTTAAAGGGACTTACCTAAGAAAAAGAAGATTAAAAATATGAACAGTAAAAAAAAGTCATCAAATGGAGGGTTAGCAACAGGGAAGTAGGAGGAGGAGGGAGGGAGAAAAGATATAGAGAATAAGTAGCATAGACAGTAGGTAGAAAATAGACAGGGGGAGGGTAAGAATAGTATGGGACATGTAGACACTAAAGAACTTATGACACATGGACATGAACTAAAGGGGGGAATGTGGGTGGGAGGGGATGGGCAAGGTGGAGGGGAGTGAAGGGGGAAATGGGCCAACTGTAATAGCATAATTAATCAAATAAAGAATAAAAAAGTAAAAAAAAAAATTTTGGAACTGTGCTTGTAGTGGAGGTGAGTTGACATCACATCTATAACAGAACAATTTGCAAGTGACTCAGGGGTGTTTTAATGAGTTTCTTGCTGAGAAGGGGAATTGCTCCTTGAGGGGGGAAGTGCTGTAACAGTTTTGCTTAAGTCATGGGAAGCCATATCTGACCTCATGATTTGCCTTCCCTTTGGATTTCAGCCTGTGCAATTATTCAGTCTTTACCATTATATCTTAGGCAATCCTTTAGGATAATGTGTAATTTTGTATGACAGCTTTATGTGATTTCTCCCAAAAGGGTGATTAAAGGATATACTTAATTACATTACCTAGATATTAATGATGGAATCCATCACAAAAACACTGTACTGGCTCAGAGTACTTAGAAAACAATGTCTTCTTAGTTATATGTTTTTGTCTTTCATTTAATGTTTTATGTTGTACTGAATGTAGTTACTATGGAGATAGATGGAAATAGGCACAGAGTTTGGGGTGTCAAATTGTCAACAAATTTACTACACAAAAATAGGATGTGGAGTCAGAAGAAAGGAGGACAACAACCTTCAAAACAATATTATGACATTTAATCTATAATGTGGAGGGGAAGGAGAAAGTCAGCAAGCATACAGGACTTTAGACATTAGACTCTCCAAAATCTTAAGAATAAGCAATTGAAAATGATTCTTTTTGAATCATCATTAATACATACAATTTGCCTTTTAAAGAAAATAATCTCTTTAGTTAATGGGATTTGAGTACTTCCAGCTTTGAATTATTTCCAACAAATCTCCTAAATCAAAAGTTGTTATAGGTTGACTTCTATTTATAATGGTACTTTCATGCATTTATTTGTATTCATGTATTTACATTATGCATATAAGTATTTATACTGTGTTTAACTTAGAAACACTGTAACTCAAATTTTAAAAAAATGAAAAAAATGCCATCTTATTTTGAGCTAAGGTTTGCTTTGTAATCTGACCAACTAATAAACAATTATGAGCACATATTTGGGCATCTAGCTTTTGGAAACTTCAAAGAGGATGG
This sequence comes from Tonatia bakeri, assembly GCA_004024845.1. NCBI lineage: Eukaryota > Metazoa > Chordata > Mammalia > Chiroptera > Phyllostomidae > Tonatia > Tonatia bakeri. Next base: position 16,226 of record PVIA01014494.1, read on the forward strand.
CAAGCTGTCTGCCAGTAATTACAGGTATCATTATCCTTGTGTTATTCATAATAAACCCAATAGGGTGAGGGTGGTGTCTCTAGTCACCCATGAACTTGGATTAGAACCCTTAGGAGTAGAATGACAGCAGTGGGCAATCAGAGTTACTGCTTTTTTGGAATGTATGTAGCATTTCTAAAAGAAACATATGTTATTTACATACATAAAGTAAATATTGAAAGATTGGCTTAGGATAAAAATACCCAAGGTGATGTTTCAGGACTGGATAGTAAAAGAATGGGCTTATATTGGGGACCTTTCCAGAGAGAAAATTTCTTTTTATCATGTCTATTTAAGATGGAGGTCAATTTTTTATTAAAATAAAACAGAAGAGTTCCCTGATCCAGCCCTAGAGGAAATTGAGCTAAAGTAGCTGAATATAGGGTCTGCTAGGCTAGTGGGGTGCCGAGTCAAGTGAGCGGGTCTGATGGGGCTAGAATTGCCCAGAGAAGACAGTCCTAGCTGGGGAAGAGAGACTCTCTGAGTCTGAGACCCACCTTCCCCAGCCTGGTATCCCCTCAGGTCCCCCAGTAAAAGCACCTTCCTAGTCCCTGTCACATCCATGGCTAAAGAACAGCTGCCAGGCTAAACAAGGCAAGCAGTGATGGGGCCAAGATTGTGAACTGCCCCTTCTCCCAGAGACTGCTGTTGGTGCTTTGGCTCAGGGGAGTCACCTTCAACATTACCACCATTGACACCAAGAGGCAAACTGACGGTACAGAAGCTGTATCCAGAGGGCGGCTCCCATTTCTGCTGTATGGCACAGAAGTACACACGGACACCAAGACTGAGGAATTTCTGCAGGCAGTGCTGTGTCCTCCCAGGCACCCCAAGCTGGCAGCTCTGAACCCTGAATCCAACACAGCTGACCTGTGCATACAAGGTCAGTCCAGAAGGTATCCAGCCATGCAATCTGAAGAATAGAGACATTTATTCAAGAAGATGTAAGACACAAGAAACATTGTACATAGAACAATGATGCCTCAGTCCCTTTCAATGTAGGCACCTTGGGACCTCATACAGTTTTCCCAACAGCCGTTAGTTGCTCTGTGGTATTTTCCTGAATCTCTTGATGATCTGAAATCTCTTCCCTTTCAAAGGTGATTTTAGTTCTGGGAAAAGCCAGAAGTCACAGGGCTCAAAATCTGGAGAGTTCACCTGCCCCTTCCCAGATGATGAGGAGCTCAAGCTGTTTTATGAGCAAGTGGCCAAGGCCCTCATCTAAGCTCCTCCTGGGGCTCCTCCACCCCCTTCCATTTTCTCCACAAAGGCCCCTGGTGGTTTCCACTTGGCCACCCAGTGGAACACTCCAAAATGTCCAGTGGGAAGTGAATTCCGGAGAACTTTGCAAGACTGCCTGGGGGAGAGAGGAAGGAATGAAAGATCTGAGTGAGATTTTTATTGCGGGATATGGTGGGGTGAATAGGACAATGTATTTCAGTAATAAAATACAGAAAAAAAAACAGATAAAACAGAAGAGAATTAAGAAACATAATTCAGAAGGGAGTCAACAAAAAAACTTGTCCAAGAAATGACAAATGTATATTATAGCCAAGTGCAAATCTCAATTTACAATATTAGTCCTAAGCAAATTATACTTTGACAACATCTTGCTGCATTTTAGAGATTGTATAGTTATGAGTATGAAATTTGAAAATTATTTTGACATATTCCGTTTTGTGTAACATTTTGAAAAAAGTATGCTGAGCAAGCAGGTTATTTTTTGTTTATAAACCAAGGCAAATGAGTTGAATTAGAATCTTCTTCTGGTAGATTACTTGAACAAACAAAACTTTCCTATAGACTGAGAAGCTGACCCTGGCCTTTGCCCGTGGGAATGCCCTGAATAAGTACAAGGCACCCAATTTGGGGATGTAAACAAAGAGTATCTCTCTTCTCTGCTGGGGAAGGAAGCACAAAGTGATTGAAGTAGTTTAAATTTATGCCTCCTTTTTGAAAAAGTTCTTGTACAGGTATCTCTCTTTCCTTCTGAACCTTTTATTGTGAAAATAACCCAGCCAGATGGTTACTTGAGATAATACATTTTAAAAAATGCAAGGAGAGCTTATAAACTACATGCCAACAAATTAAACAATCTGGAAGAACCGGTTAAATTCTTAGAAACACAGTCTTCCAAATCTGAATCAAGAAGAAAATCTGAACAGACTGATTACAATTAATGAAATCAAAGCAGAAAAAAAAAAAAAAACCCAGAACTCCTAGGAAACAAAAATCCTGGACTGAATGGCTTTGCAGGTGAATTTCATCTAACATTCAATGAACTAACACTTATCCTTCTTAAACTATTCAAAAAAATTTAAGAGTAGGGAAAACTCCCAGGCTCATTTTTATAGGATTATCCTACTTCCAAAACCAGGTAAAGACACTAGAAAGAAAGAAAATTGTAGGCCAATATCCCTGATGAACATAGATGCTAAAATCCTCAACAAAATATTAGCAAACTGAATTCATCAGTAATTAAACAGATCATATACCATGATCAAGTTGGATTTATTCCTGAGATGCAAGGTTGGTACAATATCTGCAAATCAATTAACATGATACATTCACATAAACAAAATAAAGAATAAAAATCATATGATCATATCAATAGATGCAGAAAAGCATTTGACAAAATCTAGTGTCCATTTATGATAAAAACTCTTAGCAAAATGGGAATAGAAAGAACATACTTCAACATAATAAAGGCTATATATGACAAACTCACAGCTAACACCATACTTGATAGGAAGCAACTAAGAGTATTTTCCTCAAAATCAGGAACAAGACAGGGATGTCCACATTCATTCAACATAGTCCTGGAAGTCTTAGCCACAGCAATCAGATAAAAAGGAGAAATAATAGGCATACAAATTGGAAAGGAAGAAGTAAAACTCCTTAATTGCCGATGACGTGATATACTGTCCTTCTGGATAGAAAGAATTAACACCATTAAAATGTCCGTACTACCCAAAGCAATCTGTAGATTCAATGCAATTCCTAGCAAAATACCAGTGACATATTTTACAGGACTAGAACAAATAATCCAAAAATTTATATGGAACTACAAAATATTCCAAATAGCCACAGCAACCTGAAGACAAAAGAACAAAGTTGGAGCTATCATGATACCTGATATCAATTTATACTACAAAACTACAGTAATCAAAATAGCATGGTACTAAATTAAAACAGAAAGATATCAATGGAACAGAATAGAGAGCTCAGAAATAAACTCATGTCTATATTAACAAAGGAGGCAAGAACACACAATGGAGTAAAGATAGTCTATTCAATAAATGGTGTTTGGAAAATTGGGCAAATAGCATGCAAAAAAAAAAAATGAAACTAGACCCCCTTCCTACACTATATACAAGAATAAACCAAAAATGGATTAAAGACTGAAATGGACTCAAAACCGTAAAACTTCTAGAAGTAAAATTTCTGACATCTCTCAGAGTAATATTTTTCCTGATACATGTTCTTAGGCAAGGAAAACAAGAGAAAAAATAAACAAATGGGACTACATCAATCTACCTTTACACAGCAAAGGTAATCATCAACAAAACAAAGACAACCTACTGAATGGAGAAGGTATTCACTGATGATACATCTGATAAGGGGTTAATATCCAAAATTTATGAAGATCTCACACTACTCAACACCAAAGCAAACAAACAAAAACCCCCATGATCCAATTAAAAAATGGGCAAAGGACCTGACTAGACAGTTCTCCAAAGAGGACACATACAGGTGACCAAAATACATATGACAAGATGTTTAACATCACTAATCATTGGAAAAAATTCAAATCAAAAGCACAATGGGATATCACCTCACACCTGTCACAGTGACTATTATCAATAAATCAACATACAACAAGTGTTGGTGATGGTGTAGAGGAAATGGAGCCCTCATGCACTATTGATGGAAATGCAGATTCGTGCAACCACTATGGAAAACAGTATGGAGGGTCCTCAAAAAATTAAAAATGGAACTGCCTTATGACCCAGTGATTCCACTTCTGGCATATATCCAAAGAAACCCAAAACACTAGTTTAAAAGAATATGTGCACTCCTATGTTTGTTACAGTTACTTACAATAGCCAAAATATGGAAGCAACCCAAGTGCCCATCAAGTGGATAAAAGTTAGTGTTACATACATACAATGGAATCTTACTTGGTCATTAAAAAGAATGAAATCTTCCCTTTAACAACAGTGTGGATAGACCTAGAGGGTATTATGCTAAATGAAATAAGTCAGTCAGAGAAAGACAAATACCATCTGATTTCACTTGTAAGTGGAATCTAAAACAAAAAAACAAATGAACAAACAAAATAGACACAGACTCATATATAGAGAACAGACTGATGGTTGCCAGAGGGAAAAGGGTGTTGGGAGGTTGGCTGAAAATAGTGAAGAGATTAAGAAGTACAAATTAATAGTTAAAAAATAATCCCAGAGATGTAAGGCACAGCATAGGAAATATAGGCAACAATATTGTAATAACTATGTATGGTGTTGGGTGGTGGAAATATCGGGAGGAACACTTTGTAAAGTGTATGATTGTTTAATCATTATGCTATACACCAGAAACTAATACAAAATAATACTGCATCTAAACTGTAATTGAATGATAAAATTAAAAAATAAACCACCAATTAAAAAATAAATGCAGGCTTCATGACAAGTATGGTATGGAAGTCTTCATAATATTGGATTGAGTCCTGTGAATTATGGCTACAGAAGGTGAGGTCAGTGGCTTGTATGCTCAGATCCCAGCAGTTGTGAAAGGAAATCTGGTCAGTGCCATTTGGGGGTAAAACTGCCTCAACACCATGGTGGCTTTGCCCGGTCTACTCTTTTCTCCCACCTCTCCCATCCCCTCAGCCCAGCTTGGAGGCTGCTTATGCCCTTCTGAGGAAAGAAAGGGTTTCACTTATACTGCTCACTTTGCTATGGCAGTATAAATTCATCCCAGGAACAAACCCTTGCAAAGAGCAGGAATCTCTGCACCAGAAGTTCCTGCAACTCTGCAGGCTAAGTCATTGATTTAATCCAGTCTCTCTGCGGTGATTCAGGCATGAATCAAAGGATCTAGAACTGGGCGGGGCTTTAAGGCTTAAAAAATTCAACCTTTTAAATTTACAAGTGAAGATCTGAGACCGTGTGAGAGCCACAGAGCTAATTAGTGCCAGGGAAATAGGACAAGAATCCGAGTGTCTTGAGCAGAATTCTTGTAAATGGAAGAGCATATAATCATCTCAGAACAGTGGGTGCTGCCTCCAGGGCAGTGCTCATTCCAATGTGTAGTTACTAAGTGATGGTTGGAAAAATAATTTTAGATGGGGTGATTTAGGGCTTTATATTTAAAGAAATGAATCGTGAGTTTGTCACGTGCAAATGAGTGCCAAACAATTCTCTTCACACTGTTTTATAAAACAGTCATAAGACCCACAACTTTTCCTTATTGGAATGCGTCCTTAACTGAACTCCCAAGATTAAACATTTCACCTTTGATCCCTTCGAATATCTTCACATGGAGGAGGCTAAACTTGAAATCCTGAATTCTCTGGCCCATATTTAGAGATGATTCCTTCTGTAGTAGATAATTTTTTATCTGAGCCTTAAGACTAGACAGTAGGGTATCCATTTAATGGGAAAACGTTAATTTTATCCTTTGTAGGCATCTTACCCAACCTGCAAAGTAGAAATCCTTGCAACTCTTTTCTTTCTTGGCCTGTTATGTCTTATGAGTCACAGTAAATTTACCCAAAGCAAAAAATATTTAGGGAGCAGAAACAGACAAGACAAAAATATTTCATTACTAGCATCCTGAAAGCAAAACGCATTTTTTGGTCCCATTCTTCATAAATACATAGAGAAACAGATGCAGACATTGGCCCTATGAAAATTTTAAAACAGGTGACTTTTAAAAACAGAGACTAGAAATTTTTTTCATATGTTCTTTTATTCTAGGAAATGCTTCATTCTTCTTCTGGTTTGTAGCTGTCATAAAAAAACTTATTCTTGGGAAAAGATTTGATGTCGATTCTTTGTATTTTAGTTTATGCATTTATTCACCTTGTAAATATTTCTAGAACAACTACCCTGTATCAGACAGCATGCTAGGTGCTTGGATACAACAAGGAGAAACAATCAGACAAATTCATGCCTTTGTGGTTTAGATCAGTGAGGGGGTCAGTATAAACAACACAGATCAGTGTGCGACGACAACTTGAGGAGCGCGGCAAAGGAGATGGACCAAGTGCCAGGCAGCAGGGGGTTTGACCTGGTCATGAAAGCCAAGAAAACTTTCCTATAAATGATGGCTGAGCAGAAATGTGAGAGAGTTGAAGTTGTCAAGGAGGGAGGAGTGATTTGAGTCAAGAAAACAGTATATACAAAGGCTCTGTAATAGTGGAGAATCAAGGAATGTATTAAAATTGTTGCTTTTTCTGTAATATGGTGAATAGGTTGACTAGGGTTAGAAGGATATGGGTAGTCTGGTTAGGTGTTACTAAAATAGACAAAGCTTGGCTTTAAAAGGTGGAGAAGATACAGAGAAATGGACAGTTGGGACCGAGTTGGGGTATGGTTTGGCCATGGAGATGAGGAAGAGGAAGTGTCATGGATGACTTCTGGCTTTCAGGCTTATTCAATGGGATGACCAGTTCCCTGAGATAGGGGAGTGTAGAAGGAAATCAGGTTCGGAGTACTGGTGCATGTGGGTAGTGGTGAGAGCATGGATTCGTTACCGTTAGGCACTTTTCTTTTTTTAATTTAAATTATTTTACTGTTGTTCAGTTACAGTTTTCCATACTTTCTCCCCACCCCTCCCCCTAAAGGTTGGGCATTTTTGAGAATCCCAAGAGGATAAGGTAAAACTGCCAGTTGTATAATTAAGTTTGAAGTCTGAGAAGGCAGAGGCTTGGGCTAGAGACTTTTACTTTTTTTACCCTCACCTGAGGACATTTTTTTCATTGCTTTTAGAGAGACAGACAGACACACAGAGAGAAAGAGAGGCAGTCAGAAACTTTGAGAGAGAAACATCGAGTAGTTGCCTCCTGTAGGTGCCTGCAACCTAGGTATGTGCCCCAATGGGACTGAACAGCAAACTTTCAGCTTATGGGACAGTGCTCCAACCAGCTGAGCCACACCAGCCAGGACTGGGCTGGAGATACACATTTGTGAGTCATTTCTGTATGGATAGTAATGAAGAAATCGAATACAGATGAGGGGTCCTGGGAAGAGAATATTTTAGAGTAGATTTGAATTAATGCTTTGCTTTCCTCTGGGATGTGCCTTTTAAACCTTGTCTAGGTACCAAATAAATAGCTTTGATTCCTGTTCAAGGTCTTTTAGGTTTTACAGCAGGTGGAAAATTCATAAATTGGGCAGAAATGTCCTTAAAATTATGCCAAAAGTTTGAGTCTGCAGGACTTGTTGAAAAGTTAACCAAAAAAAACATGAACAATACTTTTTAAATCTTTAGGAAAAATCAGGTTTTAGCTGTCTGTGTGGGAGACAGATAGTGCAAAGGGAGAGAAGGACAGGTAGAATGCAGAGGTCTACACGGTGAATTAAATATGCGTTGGCAAAAAAAACAGATTAAAGTGATCAAGGATGTCCTTTTTAATCTAAAGTAATTTGAAGATGTGTTTTGTGTGAAGACTGAGTTAATCTCAAACATCTTTACTGGCTCTTAGTGAGTTAAAAGTGGTTCATTCTTTGTCTTTGTGATCACTTGCCTTCACGATGTAACTGTAATAGCCATCACAGGTATGAGAGCCCGGGCTCTTCCCTAGTGCTCTTGCTTTTGCTCTTGCCTTGTCTGCCAATGAGTGGTTGAATATTTCTTCCCTGACTTATTAATTTTAAGTTGAGAAATTATCCTTACAGATACAACAAATATTTATTGATTACTTACTATTGATGGGCATTGTGCTGGATGTTTTTACCTTTATTATCTTATTTAAGAACAAACAGATATTTATTAGATGTCCATTGTAGTACTAGGCACTGTGACGAATACAAATAGGTAAGATCAAGAATTTTATCCTCAGGGTGCTTATGGTCTGGTTGGAATGAAGAAACAAGAAACCAGGAAGCAATTAGGACACATGGAATTGCTATATAGGTTAGAATAATCCCAACAAGCTGCCTGGAGGAGGCAGGGATGTATTTGGGTTTTGAAGGAGGGAGAGGGTTTGGAGAAGCAGAACTGGGGTGGGGAGGGACATCTGAGAGGAGGAACAGTCTGAGAGGATGCCAAGCTTGGTAAGACCCAAGAAAGAGAGGAGCTGGATTGCCAGCTGGAGCCACCCCAACAGAGCACCTTCCTTAATGATCTTGATACTAAAGCTGATACTTAATGCCTGGAACTTTTAAATCAACTAGATAGAGAGAACTCATTAACATTTTTCTTTTAATATGAAAGTAATATAATATTTTGTACAATGTTTGGGAAAATACAACTGAATATAAAGAGACAATTTAAATTGCCCCTAATCCCATTGTTATTATTAACATTTTAGTATATATGTTTCTAAAATCTTGTGTACACACAGATGGACAAACTGACACACAAAATCAACCAACAGTTCCCTGAAAAAGGGGTTTTCTATGATAGTATTATATTGTTATATTTACCCAATAGAATGTTGTAAATAAAAATACCGATGGACTTATGAATTATAAAGTACTTTCACACAATGAAATACTAAGGAACTGTTTTAGAAAGATGAAAGGTAGATGTATAAAGTTGATTTTGTGCATCAGTTTGTCCATGTATAAAATCTACATCTACCTTTCATTTTTTTCTTAAAAGATTTTATTTGTTTTTTTAGAAAGATGGGAAGGGAGGAAGAAAGAGAGGGAGAGAAACATCTATGTGGGAAAGAAACGTTGAACAGTTGCCTCTTGCACTTCGACCAAGGACCAAACTCACAACCAGGCATGTGCCCCGACCGCGAATCAAGCTGAAGGGCCATCACTTTGCAGCACGGTGCCCAGCCAGTTGAGCCACACCAGTCAGAACTACCTTGTATCTTCTTTAAACAAGATGTCTACCTTCCATCTTTTTAAAACAGTACATCTATCTTTCATCTTGAATCTCATCAAATATTATTAGGTGAGAAAAGCAAGTTACAAACATTACAGAGGTATAATCCACTTATTGGCATTATTTTAATTTTTAAACAACACAACAGAGAAATCAACATGGATATTCCCGTTTAAGAATTATAATTTGGACATTTTTCTATTATTAAAATATTCTTTAAGCATAACTTCTATTGGTTACATAATGTCATCATATGAGTATGCAACAATTTATTTAATTATTCCTTTGTTGTTCCAATATTTTCATTATTGTAAAATCAATCTCTCTCTCTCTTTCACACACACACCTACACATACACTTTTAAAATATAGATTCCTAGAATAGAACTATTGAGTCAAGAGAAATAAAGGTGTTTGAGATTCTTGCCAAATTGCTTTCCAGAGAGGCCATCATGATTTTTCATTTCTATCAATAGTGTATAAAAATACAGGTCTTATTATACTTAAAATACTTTAAAATTCTTTTTCACAGTTAGTAGGAAAAATGGTATTTTATTGTCATTTGTATTTGTACCATTTATACTACTAAAAACATTCAAGTTTTTTAAAATTATATTTTATTGATTATACTACTATAGTTACTTTGATTTTTCCTCCTTTGCCTCCCTCCGCCCAGTGCCCACTGCTCCCTCAGGGAATCCCCACACCATTGTTCATGTCCATGGATCATGCATATAAGTTCATTGGCTACTCCATTTTCTATACTGTACTTTACATCCCCATGGCTACTCTGTAACTGCCTATTTGTACTTCTTAATCCCCTCACCTCTTCATCCATTCTCCCCCTTGCCATCCCACATGGCAACCATCTGGTAACTAACTTCTTTTCTCTTGCTGTTTTTAATAGTCTCTCTTTAACCTTTGGCCTTTTAATTATGAGGTGTGTTGGAGAGGTTTTCTTTGCGTGCATAATAATTGGGACTCTCTGTGTTTCCTGGTCTTGCATGTCTATTTCCTTCACCAAAATGGGGAGGTTTTCTTTCACTATTTTTTGAAATAGATTTCCAATTTCTTGCTCTTTCTTCTCCTTCTGGCACCCCTGTAATGCAAATGTTGGAATTCTTGAAGTCATCCCAGGAACTACTTACACTATCCTCATTTTTTTGGATTCTTTTTTCTTCTTACTGTTCTATGTAGTTTGTTTTTGTTTCTTTTCGTTCCAAATCATTGATTTGATTCTCAACTTCATCCACTCTACTGTTGTTTCCCTGTAAATTGTTCTTTACTTCAATTAGTGTATCATTTGTCTCTGACTGGGTCTTTTTTTATGCTGTTGAGGTCCTCACTGAGTTCCCTGAGCATCCTTGTAGCCTGTGTTTTAAACTCTGCATGTGTTAGATTGCTCATCTCCATTCTGTTTAGCACTTTTTCTGGAGTTTTGACCCTGTTCTTTTGTTTGGGCTATGTTTCTCTGTCTTCTCATTCTGTCAGCTTCCCCGTGTTTGTTTCTATG
>PVIA01014495.1:0-26840 GCA_004024845.1 Tonatia bakeri
TCTTTTTCTTAGATAAGTCCCTTTAATGTTTCATATAATAAGGAGTTGGTGATGATGGACTCCTTTAACTTGACCTTATCTGGGAAGCACTTTATCTGCCCTCCCATTCTAAATGACAGCTTTGCTGGATAAAGTAATCTTGGATGTAGGTACTTGCCTTTCCTGACTTGGAATACTTCTTTCCAGCCCCTTCTTGCCTGCAAGGTTTCTTCTAGAAATCAGCTGTTAGCCTTATGAGAACTCCTTTGTATGTAACTGTCTCCTTTTCTCTTGCTGCCTTTAAGAGTCTCTGCTTATCTTTAATCTTGGCTAATGTAATTATGATGTGCCTTGGTGTGTGCTTCCTTTGGGAAGGAAGGTCCAACTTCTTTGGGACTCTCTGAGCGTCCTGGACTTCTTGGAAGTCTATTTCCTTTGCCAGATAGGGGAAGTTCTCCTTCATTATTTGTTCAAATAAGTTTTCAATTTCTTGGTCTTCCTCTTCTCCTTCTAGCACCCCTATGATTCGGATGTTGGAATGTTTAAAGTTGTCCTGGAGGTTTCTAAGCTTCTCCTTATTTGTTTGAATTCTTATTTCTTCGTTCTGTTCTGGATGAATGTTTATTTCTTCCTTCATGCTCCAAATTGTTGATTTGAGTCCCGGTTCCCTTCCCTTCCCTGTTGGTTCCCTGTATATGTTCCTTGATTTTACTTTGCATAGCCTTCACTTCTTCCTCTATTTTGCAGCCATACTCAACCATTAGTGTGAGCATCCTGATTACCAGTGTTTTGAACTCTGCATCTGATAGGTTGGCTATCTCTTCATCGTTTAATTCTGTTTTTGGAGCTTTGATCTGTTCTTTCATTTGGGCCCATATTTTTTTGTCTCGGTGCACCTGTTACATAGAAAGGGGCAGAGCCTTAGGTATTTGCCAGGGTGGGGCAACCCAGGTTGCTGTGTTGTGGTGCTGAATTTGGGAAGGGTTCCAAGAGGGAACAGTGCCACTTTCTGGACTCTCCTCCCACTTTCAGTCACTTCCCCTGCTACCCACAAGTAAATTGGGCCTTTCTGGTGCTGATTCCCAGGTGGGTAGGTTTGTGTGCATCTAGGACCCTGTGTGTCTCTCCAGTGAACTCTCCTGTGAGTCAACCTCATAGGTTTTTACAGTCAGAGGTTTTGAGGCTTTATTTCTCTGTGCTGGAACCCTGGGTTATGTGGTCTTCTTGCTCCCTGGTTGTTTCTCCTGGTCTATCTGCATGTGAGTGTGGGACTACCTGGTCTACCAGCCCCCACCTTGCCACGTGTTCTCTCAGCCCCAGCTGCCCATCTCCACCCCTCCTACCAGTCTGAATGAATGTTTCTTCTTTAACTCCTTGGTTGTCAGACTTCCATACTTTTCGATTTTATGGCAGTTCAGGTTACTTTTTGTTTTTAAATTTGTTGTTGTCCTTCTTTTGGTTGTGTGATGAGGCAAAGTCTTTCTGCCTACACCTCCATCTTGGTCAGAAGTCCCTGAAGTCCCTGTTGCACTCAGGAAATTAACTGTTTCACTGCTTGTGCTTTCAGAACCTATGTTCATTAATTCATCAAATCTTTACTGAACATGATTCATGAGCCAAGCACTGCAGTACATAAAGAATAAAACGGTAGCCTTGTCCTCAGGAAGCTCCCAGTCTAAGGGCTCTTTAACTGGGATATTTGTGCTTACCCTATTAAGAGGTTGACATGTTTATCTCCGTATAACCCCACGAGTCTCTCAGAGGTAGGGACAGTGTCTATTTGTCTTGTGTTAAGTACCTACCATAATGTCTACATCATACGGCAGGAACTAAGGACATTTTTGCTGTGACAAATAAGTAGGTTAATGGATTGACTATATGTCAGAGTTCTTGCAGGAAATTAGTAGGAAACTTACTCTATATAGACTTCATATCGATCAATACTGAGTCCTTGTCTTCCTTTTAGCCCATGAAAAATATTTGAAACAGTCGATCACTAAACATCTTGAAACACTTTCTTATCTTGGTTTGTAGAACACTAGACTCAGCTACTCAGCTGGTTTTCCTCCTACCTTCTTGGCCACTTCTTAGTCACTTTGTGCGTTCCTTCTCATCTCTCTGACCTCCAATGTTGCAGTACCCAGGGGCTCAGTCCTGGGACTTCTCTTTTTTCTCTCTATGCGTTCTCCCTTGACGATAACATTTCATCCAGTTTTATGGCATTAAAAACTAACTATATGCTGATTCCACAGTCATATCTTCCAGCCCTTCCTCTGAACTGCAGACCCATATAATCACTGCCTGATAGATTCCACCTTCAAGACTAATAGGCTTCTTAAACTCAGCTTGTCCAAAACTGAGCTCCAAATATAACTTCCAATCCATTCCCCCTACCCTTTCCCCATCTCAATTAATGGCAAAATCATTACTGCAGTTGCTCAGTCCAAAAACTTTGGTGTTTTTGGTTCTTGTTGTTCTTCAGATATACTGTCCCATTTGGCCTGTCATCAAACCCTTTCACTCTAATCTCAAAATATCCTGAATTTGACCCCTTTTAACTTCTTTCACTACCACCATCCTGGTCCAAGGCTCCAACATCTCTTGTGCATAATTGCAATAGCCTCCTAAATGGACTGCTTGCTTCTTATGTCCATAACTCCTACACTAACAGAGTGATCCTGTTCAAATGTAAGTCAGATCAGCATGTTACAGCTCTGCTGAAAACCCTCTAATGGTTCTCAATGTATAGTAAAGGCCGAGGTCCTCACCATGACTAATGAAGCCCTACACAGAGATGCTCCCTTTACCTTCCCTACCTCCTCTCCAACTCCTCTCCAGTCTCCATACTCTCCAATCCACCCATGCTAGCCTTCTTGATGTTGCTAGAATGTGTCAGGCACACTCACACATTCTTGGGTCTTTTCATTTGTCCTTGCTCCTGTTTGCAGTATTTTTCTCCCACATAAGTGCATGGCTATCTCCTTCACTTCCTTAAGGTCTTTATTCAAAAGCCACCTCATCTAAAATTTCAACTCTGCTGCCAACATTTTACATTCCTCTTCCCTTATTTTTTCTTCCAAGCATTTATTCTTACCAATATACCATATATTGTACCTATTTATCTTATTTATTGTCTTCTTACTAAAATATAAGCTCCTCAAGGACAGGGAGTTTAATCTAATCTATGTTTTTCTATTATCTTCTCAGCATGTAAAACAGTGCCCAACAAAGAACAGGCTCAATCAACATCTGCTTAGTACATGAATGTACCCTTAAGTACATATTAAAATTAAAATTTAAATAGAGATATTTAAAATTAGTGATGTGGTTTCATTTTCTTTGAAAACACATCTGTGAAATTATAGTGGAAAAATAATTCAATATATCAAAATTTGATAGCCAACATTTCTATGAATTTAACTTATAAAGGGAAATGATTTATTAACTTTTACTGTCCATAAGCAAATTATTCACAATAATTTTGATTTTAGGATTGTGCTTGTCCTGAGCAAAACTCTGTGACTATTTTTCTAGTACTATTTTACGTGTGCTTATAGAATATGAACTAAAACCAATATCAGCCCTTCATTAGAAAGATAACAAGTATTCCCAAATACCAATGCTTAACAAACTCCCATGTATCACCTGCTATTTATACCCTCTTTGAGGTCAAAGCACTGTCTTTAAAATAAGAAAGACCTAGATGTGAAACCTGGCTCTGCCAGCCCAGGAGTTATATACAACTTCAGGTAAGTGACTAATCTGAGTGCAGTTTTCCTGTTGTGTAAATGGAAATAAAATATCTATTTCATAAGAGAACTGGCAAAATGGTGGAGTACCTAACCCAAAGTAGGCACCCAATAAACATAGCCACCCTCTAACTCCAACTGTGATAATTAAGATAACTTGGTATTATTCTCAAAAAAAAAATTTCTTTTTTTGTAGGGCTGGTTGCTCCACAAAGTCTGCTTACTCATCAGCCTGGATCCCCCTGCCCAGAACATTCAGAATGGAGTTATAAAATTATAAACAGTTGAGACACTCAATATATGCAGTTTACTGACTGACTTTGCTTAGGTTGTGAGCCACTTACCTAAATAGCCTTGGGTCTTTTTCTGTAGTGCAGTGACTGGGCAGTCTTTATGAGCTAACAATAGCTGTTTCAACTGAGCCACCTCATTGCGTAGTAATGTGACTTCATTCTGAGGAGGGAGGGAAGAAAAGAGTATCAAGAAAATTCATCCTCCACTCTTTAACCTCAGTGACTATCTCTTCTGAAGTGACGACAGTATGCTGCCCGTAGTTTCTTCTCCAAATCTGGGACACTTCTCATCCAGCAAGGTTTCAATAGCCCAGGGCCAGTATAGTCATGAATTCAACAACAGGAGCTGCTTACAGTGAAAAGTAGGGATTTATAATAGAAAAATTACTTGTATTTAGGATAAATATGATTATACCAAAATTAATAATGCATATGTCCTTTGACTAAGAAAGTCTTCTCCCATGAACATTTAACAGATCTACTCAAGTACATACAATGTTCACTGCAGCACTGCTGTTCTAGCTAAAAAATTAGAAACATTATAAATATCCATACATTATAATATAACCACACTTAGAATGTACTACTATATAGCTATTAAGAAAAATGAGGTATCCCTGGCTGGTGTGGCTCAGTAGATTGAGCACTGGCCTGAGAACCAACAGGTCACAGGCTCCATTCTTAGCCAGGTCACATGCCTGGGTTGTAGGCCAAGTCCCCAATTGGGGGCATGTGGGAGGCAACAGATTGATGTATCTCTCACACACTGATGTCTCTCTCCCTCTCCTTCTCCTTCCGTTCCCCTTTCTCTAAAAGTAAATAAATAAAATCTTAAAAAGGAAAATGAGGTAGATCTTCTATACATGTGGCCAGATCTCCAGGAGTGACTGTTAACCTATTTATGTTAAAACTAACACACAATCCTTCCATGACTCCCCCACAAAAACTATAAATGAAAATAATATTTAGAAATACATATCTGTCTGATAGGTACACATCAAACTTACCCATAGGGAAGAGAATGAGTCTGGAAAGGCATAATGGAGAGGACTTTGGGGCTTTTTTGTTTGTTTATTTTTAGAGATAGGGAAGGGAGGGAGAGAGAGGGAGAGAAACATTGATATGTCTGACACATTGATCAGTTGCCTCTTACATACCTACACCTGGGGACATGGCCTGCAACCTAGGCATGTGCCCTGACTGGGCATCGAACCAGCAACCTTTTGGTTCCCAGGCTAGAACTCAATCTACTGAGCCACACCAGCCAGGGAAGACTTTGTTTTATTCTACACTGTGTGTGTATATTATATATATGTTATATATAAATAATATACATGACCTTATAATGAAAGATTTTACTAATCAGAAGAACAGAAAATAACATTGAAGAAAATATATGGATTATAAAATTGTTCTAGTTGTATTTGTGTGGCTTTTTGTTTCTTTATTTTTTTTTACCTATCACATTGACAAGTGTTTTTTTAAAATTGATTTTAGAGAGAAGAAGGAAGAGAGAGGAGAGTGAGTGAGAGAGAGAGAGAGAGAAAGACAGACAAACATCGATTTGTTGTTCCTTTATTTATGCATTCATTGGTTGATTTTTGTATGTGCCCTGACGGGGATGGAACCCGCAACCTTGGTGTATACAGGTTGCTGCTCTAATCAAGTGAACTGCCCGGCCAGGGCTGTGTTGCTTTTTCTTTCTTTTATTAAGTTGCATTATCTGGGGCAAATCCATTTCCCTTTGGGTGTTCCACAACCCCAGTCAGAGAGTACTGATGACTGAAAAGAGCACTCTGGGGTGCTTAATCTAATTCCCTTCATCCAAATTGGTCTATGAATGACTCATTCTAGTAGATTTGGGAATAGATGGTGTCTTTTCCAACCTCTGGGGAAGAGATTTCAACTCTGACTTAAAGGATTCTTTCTGTCTTCTTTCTGGAACATCTAGATCTGTCCTAATTTAAAGAATTACCATCTTCTATTATACTGTCCCCCTTTTTTTCTGATTCAACCCCACTTTCAATGTTCAACAATCCCAACAATCATCTAGGTAGGACCCACTCACACTCAGCTGAATGTTCTGAGAAGTGAGTTCCTCTGCCTTCTTCTCTAGGGAGGACACCCAGAGCTTCCGCTTCTGACGACAGCGAGAGGCTGCAGCACGGTTGCGCTCCAGAAAGCGCTGCCTACGTTCATCTGGATCTTCATCCACTGTGCGCCGCCGCCGCCCTCCTGTGCTCGGTGTGGGCTGGGCTGGTGAGACCTGTGGCCCAGGAAGGAAGAGGAGTTACTTGAAAGGACTGTCGATCCTTTCCAAATTAAACCTGACATTAGGTATATTAGGAAAATCTGGCAAAGGGATGTACCAGTCTCTGTAACCACAGCAAGTGTCATGACAATGTCCCTTAGCCTCTCTTTTGTAGTTATTCCTCATTCTGCCTCCCATTTCCTTCCAGTCTTCAGTCCCATACCTAGACAACCACAATTCCGTAGGAAACTGATTATTTCTGAGACAGATAAAATGAAAAACTAGGATCACTTTTTGTTTCTTAAGAATAGGCAATGTTGTAGGCAGGGAAATCATAAAGGAAGGTATGGGACCTTTTAGCAAGACTGTGGAATAAAAAAGTTTACATATCACTGATTTGGACAAGCAATATATACAAACAACTGAATACTGCAACAAATTTCAGGAAAGAAGAAAAATTTTACTACTAGTGAGTATTAGGCTATTATGAGCTATGGATTAGCATATCCTTTTTATTTATAATCATCCTCATCAACCTTCTGCCTGTCTTGTTCTTTTTTAAACAGAAAAGCCTTTTCAATCCCTTTACAAATTGGTGACATGGGATTGTCTTTTGTCATCAAACTTCAGGCTGATGACGTTCCTTGACACTAAAGCACTTCTGGATCATCTTCCCTTTCTGTTAACTGATACGTGTTCAGAAAAGATAGATCAATTTTATAATAGTGGCAAAAATTAAAATGTAGAAAGGTAAACCATCTGTATAAAAGAAACTATATAATGTAAAACAATGCCAAAAATAAAATTTGTTCCAGATCTGTTGCTATTAGGGAGTATCTATATTAGTAGTTTCCAAATGCCAGAACTCACACCAGTTGTATGAGAATAAGCATGAGCTTATAAAAAAAAATACAATCTTTTAAAAATTTTTAGTTATTGGTTTAAAAAGTTTTATTTATTTATTTTTAGAGAGGGGAAGGGATGGCAAAAGAGAGGGAGAGAAATGTCAGTGTGTGGTTGCCTCTCACGTGCCCTTCCACTGGAGACCTGGCCTGCAACCCAGGCATGTGCCCTTACCAGGAATCGAACTAGCAACCCTTTAGTTCTCAGGCAGGCACTCAATCCACTGAGTCACACCAGCCGGGGGGTGGGGGGGTGGGAAAACTTACACTCTACCTTCAGGCCCTACTGAATCATGTTCTTCATTAAAATAATCAAGAGATAATTTTATTTATTCAGACTAATATCTCTCCCAAAAGAAAAAAATGGGGAGGAAACTTCAAACTCAATTTAATGAGCTAGAAGCCTTGGTTAATTGCTTCTCACTATACCAAGGGAAGTTTACACTAATTCTCTTGAGAGTTAAAATTTCCTCTTTGTCTTGAGCTCCCTGGACCACATGTAAAGACTGGTGTTTTACCAAGGATGTGGAAAAGGAAATAATAGGTTCCAATTCTCTCACAGGCAACTCAGTAACTCATGCAGGGAATGGGGGTGAAAGAACATGCTGAGAGAAAGGGAAGAATGAGAAGGAAAGGAATCGGTGGCGACTAAAAAAGAAGTCATGTCATTTCCTCAAGAGGCAAAGCAGCACAACTCAGGCAAGGGGCTACTGCTGTACCATCTCCAGGGACTGGCATTGCAAGGGGATACAGGAGGGTGGGCAGGCGTAGCTTCTAACAAGAAAATTCAAATGAACGTTTTGTTGTTGGCCATGCTTTAAGACAGCATGTGGTCATTAAATGTCAGGACATGTGATGGTAACTGATGAAGCAGGTGGTGACATCAGGAAAAGGGCTGGGCAAAGAATGCAACTCTAGAAACCAATCACAGGTTGTTGTTCAGTACAGACTATATAAAACTGAGGCCTATTCAGTTTCCAAAGAAATTTACTAAAACTGAGGCCTCCTTGAGAAAATAACTGGGCATCTAAATGGAACTTCTCTGTCTTAAGAGATTAAATTGATAAGGAAAAGGTACAAGTTTGTATTTGTTTACTAAGCCATCTTAATACTGTTACATCACATATTATGTATTACTATTTGACTTTTTTCTCTAAAATGTAGTCAAGTTTTTTTTTAAAGATTTAATAGATGGGAAAGAGACTAGAAGAACCTCCTTTGTATGGTGCACAAAGTGGTCTGAAGTGAGGATCTGTCACATTTTAGAGGGTTCCACAGATACATCATTCACATACAGATAAAAACAAAAAACAAAAATTAAGATCTCTTCTGTGACAGTTTTGCACATCTAGTCTGTTTACATGTAAGTATAACACAAGGGTGGATAAAGAATGTCACATTTTGCTACTGTCAAATTGTCAACAAGTACAACAGCACAAGAAGATGCCCAGAAAGCTGAAATCCAATATTTTCTAATTTGTCTGCTCCTTAAAAAACACAGGACACAAAAAACAATGTTGAGATAGCTGGTTCTCTCACCCAAGGACCCAACTGACCTGTGGCTGGGCAGGGGATGGGGCATCAGGGTGCTGGATGAGGATCTGGCTCTGCTCAGGGCGAGCTGTCACCATGGTGCTGGCAGTACCCACCACCATTCCACAACCACCGTTGAGTGAGGAGACTTGGTGGGTTAGGGTGGCTTTTAGTCTCTGTGGGGAAAGATAAGGAAAAAAAGCTTAAGGGTGAGATTTTATCAAGGGTGGGAAAGAGTGGCTTAGATATCATTACTGAACTTATAGATAGCTAAAATTTCCACCCCAATTTTCCCTTAACAGAGGAATTTTTAAAAAAATGACAGGGAGAGAGAATGTGCACCTGGAGCCCTAAAATGCCTACTCTATTCCCTGGCTATCATCCTGGGCACAGTTGGAGGCTGGGGGTTGTTGAAGCAATAGAGTCCAGATGAAAGCACTTTTCTGGAATGTGGCCAGGTACTGGTTACGCAGCTATTCACCTCTTGGCCAGCTCTCCTGCCCACTCATCCACCCTCCATCTGTCACCCTGGAACTGAAACAGCAAGTGTTCCATTCCAAACAATCTGTGCTGCCTCTTCACTGCCATGGTCTATGTACCAAGCTCCAAAGGTGGAAGAGAGGAGATGGGAATCCTAAATCAGATCAGGGTCTTTTTTTCTTTAGATGTCACAACAGGGTGTCTTTAGCTTTGCCAGTTCCCAGAAGGTTCCCTCACTTGCCATACTTGAAAAACCTAGGCTGGTATCACTTCTTTCAGAAAGAGCCAATGTCACCCCAGGCTGGAATGTACTCACCATTTTGGCTTCTGATGGCATAGGGTGGCCAGAGGGAGAAATGGAACCACTGCTGTTAACTGGTGGGCCAGGGATACCAGGAATGTTGGGCACCATAGACACAGGCCTGGCCAGCTGGATCAAGAGAAGAAAGAAAAACCAGAAGAGAACATAATGGTATTGTTGGGCAAAAGTTTCCTCAAAATGCTATGATTTTGAGGTTGGCACATTAGGGCTTATTCTGTGCAGCCTGCCTATATAGGGTATACAGGGATCCTGGGAAATGCTCTCTTCCATGGAGCACAATAGTGTAGGGAATCTAATCCTTCAGGGCTATGACAATTTCCATGGAAAAGGCTGAGGCTGTATACTGAAGAAAGTGGTGGGCAATTTGGGAGGTGCTAAGTGCCAAGTGAAATCAACCAATCAGCAGGCTGGCAAGATCAATTCCTAGACCAGGAGCCAATTGTCCAGATGAGTCTTTGTCTAGTGTTCCATAGCGCTGGATTGGCAGAGGTTAGTGAAGTGTTTGGGCAGGCTGCCATGCTCAACTAATACAGATCAGAACCCACGTTTCCCTGGGGCTTGTGGGCGTTTATGAGCATTCAGGTGGAATGGAGGGACTGTGTGTTGGTAGGGCTGGTTGTCCCTACTAAAGAGCTTACCGATATAACAGAAGGCATCTGTACCGGAGGCCCTGGCAGCACAGGCATGGTCTGTCCATTAGCAAGATGCATGACGAGAGGAAGGGAGCCAGTGGGAGACCTAGAGGACACATGCAGTGAAATGCTCATAATACAGACTCCTTTGCCTTTGGATCCTTCTCCTATAATTATGCAGATTTTCTAGTCTTTTTTAGTTAGGAAAGCTAAAGGGCAGCATTATAAAATCTTGACACCCTCATGAGGTGGAAAAAGCAGGGAATGCTACAAGTTGTTTTTATTTATTTTTATTTTTTAATTTTATTGATTATGCTATTACAGTTGTCCCATTTCCCCCTCCTTTATTCCCCTCCGCCCTGCACAACCCCTGCCACCCACATTCCCCCACTTTAGTTCATGTCTGTGGGTCATATGTATAAGTTCTTTGGCTTCTATATTTCCTATACTATTCTTAACCTCCCCCTGTCTATTTTCTACCTATCATTTATGCTACTTATTCTCTGTACCTTTCCCCCTCTCTCCCCCTCCCACTCCCCTGTTGATAACCCTCCATGTGAT
Source organism: Tonatia bakeri (assembly GCA_004024845.1). Lineage (NCBI taxonomy): Eukaryota > Metazoa > Chordata > Mammalia > Chiroptera > Phyllostomidae > Tonatia > Tonatia bakeri. Next base: position 10,703 of record PVIA01014495.1, read on the forward strand.
CTCCATTTCTGTGGTTCTGTTCCTGTTGTAGTTGCTTGCTTAGTTTGCTTTTGTTTTAGGTGTGGTTGTTAATAACTGTGAGTTTGCTGTCATTTTACTATTCATATTTTTTATCTTCTTTTTCTTAGATAAATCCCTTTAACACTTCATATAATAAGGGCTTTGTGATGATGAACTCCTTTAACTTGACCTTATCTGAGAAGCATTGTATCTGCCCTTCCATTTTAAATGATAGCTTTGCTGGATAGAGTAATCTTGGATGTAGGTCCTTGCCTTTCCTGACTTGGAATACTTCTTTCCAGTCCCTTCTTGCCTGCCAAGGTGTCTTTTGGGAAATCGGCTGACAGTCTTTTGGGAACTCCTTTGTAGGTAACTGTGTTCTTTTCTCTTGCTGCTTTTAAGATTCTCTCCTTATCTTAATCTTGGCTAATGTAATTATGATGTGCCTTGGTGTGTTCCTCCTTGGGTCCAACTTCTTTGGGACTCTCTGAGCTTCCTGGACTTCTTGGAAGTCTATTTCCTTTGCCAGATTGGGGAAGTTCTCCTTTATTATTTGTTCAAATAAGTTTTCAATTTCTTGGTCTTCCTCTTCTTCTGGCACCCCTATGATTTGGATGTTGGAATGTTTAAAGTTGTCCTGGAGGTTTCTAAGCTTCTCCTTATTTGTTTGAATTCTTATTTCTTCATTCTTTTCTGGATGAATGTTTCTCTCTTCCTTCTGGTCCACACCATTGATTAGAGTCCCGGTTTCCTTCATCACTATTGGTTCCCTGTACATTTTCTTGTATTTCACTTAGCATTGCCTTCATTTTTTCATCTAATTTGCATCCAAATTCAACCATTAGTGTGAGCATCCTGATTACCAGTGTTTTGAACTGTGCGTCCGATAGGCTGGCTATCTCTTCATCGCTTAGTTGTATTTTTTCTGGAGCTTTGATCTATTCTTTCACTTGGGCCATTTTTTTTTTGTCTTGGTGCTCCTGCTACATATAAGGGATGGAGCCTCAGTTGTTCACCAGAGCAGGGCAACCAACATCGCTAGGTTGTGATGCTTATGTGGGGAAGGGGTCCAAGAGGGAACAGTGCCACTTGCTCCACTCTCTGCCAGATTTCAGTCACTTCCCCCACTATGCACAAGCAAAGTGGGTCCTTCTGGTGCTGATTCCCGGGTTGGCTGGCTTGTGTACATTCTAGGACGCAGTAGGTCTCTCCAACAAACTCTCCTTTGAGGCTGGGAGTTTCTCCTGCTGCTGCCTCAACCCCCACAGGTGTTTTCAATCGGTGGTTGGAGGCTTTATTTCCTCGCACTGGGACCCTGGGTTTCAAGGTCTTTCTCACTCCCCAGGTGTTCACCCTGGTTTATCTGCTCGTGAATGTGGGACCGTCTGGTTCGAAACCCACTGTCTTGCTGGGTCCACCCACTGCTGCCTTGCCAGTCAGCTGCAGCCTTGTGGGTCCCGTTCCAAAATCTGCCACCTCACTGGGTCCACTAGCCGCTGCCTTGCCCACCCCAGTCCTCCACCGCCACTCTGCCGTGAGTCCTGTCTGCCTGGCTGCCCATCTCCACCCCTCCTACTAGTCTGGATGGATGTTTCTTTTTTAACTCCTTGGTTGTCGGACTTCCATACAGTTTGATTTTCTGTCAGTTCTGGTTGTTTTTTGTTTTTAAATTGTTATTGTCCTTCTTTTGGTTGTACGGAGAGGCACAGTGTGTCTACCAATGCCTCCATCTTGGCTGGAAGTCCTGCTATGAGTTCTTTTTATACCTTGCAAATTAAGCAAACACCAATGAACTCAATGGATGGAAAGCTAATTCTATTTTTAAGATTTTGTTTGTTTATTTTTAGAGAGTGGGGAACGAGGAAGAAAAAGAGGAGGGAGACAGTGATGTGCAAGAGACATCAGTTACCTCTCGCATGACCCGAACTGGGGACCTGGCCTGCAACCCAGGCATGTGCCTTGACTGGGAATCGAACCAGTGACCTTTTGGTTTACAGACTCACGCTCATTCCACTGAGCCACATCAGCCAGGGTGCTAGCTGAATCTATGAAGAGTTTTGAACAATTAACTAAACATCCCATCATAGCCATGTACAAATTCTGTCTTGCCTTAGGTGAGGAGGACTTGGACCAAAGTTGGCATTTTGCAAAGCTGAATTATGTCACATGATAGCCAAATATGAATAAGTTTCTCTTGTTCCTTTCTACATTTTGCTCTGCCTTGTCCAAAAAGATGTCTTTTTGTATTTTCCTTAGTGGGTCCACAGAACAGTAAGCTTCAAAAGGCTAAATCCTGACAATAATCTCTTAACTCAATAGATACCTAGAGGTAAGTCAGCCCATTGTGAAATCTGTACAGGTTGTGCCAGGAGTGAAGACAAACAGAGAAACAAACAAAATTAGGGGTATCAAAGATCAAGAATCCTAACTGAAACTGAGGGAAACACTCAAAAAAGATGACTTAATGGGTTTCATCCCCTCATTCAGTAGTGTTCTAATAAACTTCTAGAAGCCAAAAACTAAATATAGGTTCCTCTGTGGCCTCCACCATTATGTTGAACTTCCTAAAGTTTTAAGGATTCTTCTTTTGGATCAAAGAAGTATTAAATATCCAAATTAATAAAGCATTACCCTCAAATAAATATTTGCTGGTCTACTTGAAAGGTAAGGGAATCTGTTTACAGGGGGCAATTTTTTTATTTTGAGAGACAGTATCAGTGACTCATTTTCCTTGAGTATTCAAAAACAGTGCCTGTTTTAGCAAATACTTTCACAAAGTAGAAAAAGATTCAGCTCTTCCCTTTTGTGGCTGTTGCAGAGGCACCAGGAGTAAAAATGAATTTTTTTGACTTCTGACCAGAGCAAGAACTATAAAAGGCATTTCAATGCACGTTCTTGCATTCGCAGGAAGATTATGTCTTCTCCTCTTTCCGAAGAACTGAGACAGAAGTACAATGTTTGATCCATGCCCATCCAAAAGGATGATGAAGTTCAGGTTGTGAGAGGACACTACAAAAGGCAGCAAACTGGCACAGTCCAGGTTTACAGGAAGAAATATGTCCCCTACACTGAAGGAGTGCAACAGGAGAAAGCTAATGGTACAATCATTCAGGTGAGCATTCACCCCAGCAAGGTGGTCATCACTAGACTAAAGCTGGACAAAGACCACAAAAATATCCTTGAACGTAAAGCCAAATCTCACCAAGTAGGAAAGGAAAAGGGCAAATGCAAGGAAGAAACAATTGCGAAGATGTAGGAATAATGTAATCCTATATAAAACTTTCATTAAAAACTTGAAATGAAAAAAAAAGAAAAAGAAAAAAGATTCAGACTTCATTATTTCTGTCTGCTCTTTACTTACCCCAGCTGCCTGTTGGATGGCGGAGCCTGTGTGATGACAGAGGTTGGGGAGGGAAGGGTTGGGTGAAGTGGATCATAGCCCAAGTGGAGAGGCAGGGAGCCAGGGCGTACAATGGTAGGCGTTGGGGTAGAGATCACAACAGGCTTTGGGGTAACCTCCTGGGGAAAAGAGACCAACAGATCACAAAATACTTTAAGGGGCTGCTTGAAGGGAAATAAGTAGCTAGTAAAATCTAGTACAAATTTATTGGAAAGAGCATTAGAGCAACTCTTTTTTGCTCCATGGTCATGACTATACCTCACTCACCCATTCAGGAAAAATGCTGAGTTAAGACCTTTACGCTATCTCCCTTTTATCAGGGATCATGGCTATATGAATGAGATGACAGTTAAAAAATCACTTAAAATCTTTGTAGAAGCACTGTAGTATCACATAAATTCTAAAAATTGTTACAATTTTTCATAATCTAGATACTGTTATTTTAAAACTGATGTCTGAGTGTCCTGTGATCTCTACTGGAAAAAGGCTGGTATAAGACTGGTGATAAGGCAACCCAATATCTTCTTTAAAAAAGGGCTATGGAAGTTTTGGTTTTTTTTGTTGCTGTTGTTTGTTTTAATAAGATTTTATTTATTTATTTTTAGAGAGATAGGAGGGGGGAGAAGAAAGAGAGGGACAGAAACATCAATGTGTGGTTACCTCTTACGCACCCCCTGCTGAAGATCTGGCCTGCAACCCAGGTATGTGTCCTGACTGGGAATAGAACTGGTGACCCTTTGGTTTGTAGGTCAGCTTCCCACTGTTAATGTGTTAGGATTTTAGGTTGCCAGTGGCCACACTGGCCACGAAAACATCTCCAGACAGTCTCTAGGAACTGGCTGCTGATGAAAAGGAATAAAAGAGGGGAAGGTTGCAGTGTTTATGGGGAGAGGAAGGGAAGGGAAAGGAGGGGAGGGGAGCGGAGGGGAGGGGAGGGGAGCATCGAGAAAGAAACATCAGTCTGTTGCTTCCCATATGCACCTGGACCAGGGATCAAACCCACAACCTAGGTATGTGCCCTGACCAGGGATCTAACCTGCAACCTTTTGGTGCGCAGGACATCGATTGCTCCAACCAACTGAGCCATTTGGCCAGGACTAAACTGTCTACTGTCCATTTTATAAACAATGTGATTTTCTTTTTCACTTATTAATTGAAGTACAACATACATACAGTAAAGCGTATTAATCTAAAAGGTACCACTGAATGACTTTTTACATATGCATAATCAAGACAGAGCCCATTTCCAGCACCCCAAAAGGTTCTCCTGCATCCCTTCCCAATCCATACCTTTCCTCACAAGAAGTTAAACGTTATTCTGAGTTTTATCACCATCAAATAATTTTGCCTCTTCTTGAACCTGATGTAAATAAAATCATATAGTCTGTACTTCTGTGTCTGAATTTTTTGTTGTTCAATATAACATTTGTGAGATTCACCCATATTGTTCTTATATCATTAGTTCACTCTTAAAAAAAATCCTCACCCAAAGACATTTTTTCATTGCTTGTTTAGGAAGAAGAGGAAGGGAGAGAGGAAGGGAGAGAAAGGAACATTGATGCTAGAAAGAAGCACTGATTGGCGGCCCCACACTGGCTCTGGGACAGGGGATGTATGTGCCCAGACTGGGGATAGAACTGCAACCTAGGTATGTGCCCTGAATAGGAATCCAACTGCAACCTTTTGATTATAGGACCACACTCCAAATGAGTCACACTGGCCAGGGCAGTTCATTCTTTCTTCTTCTTCTTCTTTTTTTAAGATTTTATTTATTTATTTTTAGACAGAGGGGAAGGGAGAGAGAAAGAGAGGGAGAGAAACACCAGTGTGTGGTTGCTTCTCGCACATCCCCTACTGGGGACCTGGCCCACACCCCAGGCATGTGCCCTGACTGGGAATTGAACTGGGGACCCTTTGATTTACAGGACGGCACTCAATTCGCTAAGCCACACCAGCCAGGGCCAGTTCATTCTTTTTTAATGCCATGTAGCATCCCATTTTATAAATATACTACTCTTTATTTATTCATTTTCTTGTTCATGGACTACTTCTAGTTTTTTCACTATTATCAGTACAACTGTTGCCCTAACTGGTGTGGTTCAGTGGGTTGGGCATTGTCCTACAAAGCTAAAGGTCACGGGTTTCATTCCCAGTCAAGGCACATGCCTGGGTTGTGGGCCAGGTCCCCAGTTGGGGATATGTGAGAGGTTAACTGATCAATGCTTCTCTTGCACATCAATGTTTCTCCCTCCCTTCCCCCTCACTAAAAATAAACAAAAATTTAAAATATAACCATTATAAACATTTTCATATACTTCTTTGGGTGGACATATGTACTAATTTCATTTCCACATAGACTGAGAAGTAGAATAAGTATAATTTATATAAATCTAAACAATTAACATTTATTTGAATATACTCAATCCTCTTGGATCATACACTACTTATACAACTAATGAATCAAAATATAATCTATTAATTAACATTTGGGATGGCTCTTGGTAGAGAGTTTTACCTTGTCCTTGAGTGGCGGGGAACAGGGGCTGGAGGCAGGGCTGTCAGGTGGGGATGAGTCTACCTCTACTGGCTCCTCTTCTTTGATTTTAATGTCTGGTGTGGGAGGCAGAGACATGTCAAGGGGCCCAGCCACAGCCTGTCAAAACAGAGAAATGAACATAGTTTAACCCCAGGATTCCTTTCAGGCTGAATCTGTATCTTCCCAGGTAACAGGCGAGGGAATACACTTCCAGGAATTCAGCCCTTGGTCAAAGCACCACACTGCAAATCGAAGAACTGTGAAGCCTAGGTTTTATGTGCAACTCTAGCCAAATCATTTTAACTTCTCGGGGCTTCTGTTTTCTTAACTATAAAATGGAGAGAACACCTGCTTCACCACGGGTGAATACTTAGAAAGATTCTGAAAGGGAAAATATATTTATAATGGTTATAAAGACCCTGAAAGAAAAAAAAAAAGGACATCATTTAAATCCATCCAAGTATTATGATATTATTTTTCAGGAAAGTAAAATGATTCCTGAATCCACTGCCTGCCTTTCCCCAACCAGCTCTACTGGCCATTGGAGAGCTGTGAACACTTTTTCTGCCAACCAGAATGACTAGATTACCCAATTATCAAAAGCAAATAAAGACAACTTGACTATTAAAGTACTACAAACAAGATAAGAAAGACCTTTTCTAGGGAACTCCTCAGGCTTGATAGCAATTTCACCCCAAAATCTGGTCCTAAAGGTTACAAGTTAGGAAGATAGGGCTTCAGGGTAACAAAAGAAAGGATCACCTGATCAGTAAAAGAAATTAGACCTTGGTCCTAGAAGCAGGACTAGAGAAAACCAGAAAAAGAGAGTACCTGTCTAGCAGTAGTGTGATCGCCTCACAGAACCGTGGAGGCACAGACAGCTTTGCAGGGAACAATAAACAATACAATGACACCCTGACACCGCACCATGACAGGAGCACGAACTGCTGGCGCTGCAGTTCAGTTTCATGACAAAGTGGGTCCTTTGTTCTATTCTTCCCATATCCTAGAATTCTTGGTGAAAGAGGAGTTTGTTTCTAACTCTTCTCTTGCTACCTTAATCCCTTAAAACCTTCCTGATAGTGAGCAAACGGATGATCATCTGGTGTCTACTACATTAAAAAAGGTGGTAACGGTTCTTTTTCTCCAAACAGATGGAGGTGAACAACAACAAATACGGTTTCACTTCTGCCCTCATTTTTCTACATTGGTAAGATGTCAGGCCCAATTGAGCTAATAATTCTGGGATCTCTGAAGTCAGAAAGAGGCCTCTCAGTCACAAATTTAAGATCTCCTTGGGGCATCTTCTAGAAAAGCTGTGGTTCAGGAGAGTTTTGGGCTCATATAACACTCCTGAAGACCATCTTACATTGAGCCTGTTCTTCTCATCAAGGTGAGGTGAAGACTATTTACTACCCCTGTATAGGCAGGGAGAAACAGTGAGAGATACCCAACGAGTAAAGGCTTGACTAACTATGAATGGTACCTCAGAAGTGTCAACTGAGCTAAAATGGCAATGGAAAAAACCTGAACCTTTTCAAGGGAGCCTAATTTCTTGAATTTGCCTATAATGAGTTTGGTTTAAAATCCCTCACATTTTGGTGGAAACAATTTGACTACTTTCTTTGTTTTGGGGGAGGGAGAAATGACAGAGTGAATAGGGTGAAGAAGCTGTAAAATAAAATTATATCATATCAGTTGAAGCAACTGAAAAATGAGAGACCTGGGTCTCCAAAGGAAAAGTATGATGAGAAGACCATGGTTAGTTCTGCCTTTAAAAAAATTATTTTTAGAGAGAGGGGGAGGGAGGGAGAAAGAAAGAGAAACATCGAGGCGTGATAGATGCATCGATGGGCTGCTTCTCACAAGTCCCTAATTGGGCTTCTCGCAAGCCCCCAACTGGCTGGCAACCCAGGAATGTACCGACTGGGGGGAATTGACCTGCGACCACTTGATTCAAAGGCCAGCACTCAATCCACTGAGCCATACCAGCCAGGGCTAGTTCTGCCATTTGAAAGTAGAACTATAAGTACATGCCACTGATCTGCCCTGCTTTCTTTTAGTTTGGAGGAGATAGCATGAAAAGCAGCTCATATAAAGCTGTGGAATTAGGAATGACTTCCAGTAATAAGGATACTTTATCTTTCACTATTACAATTTAAGCTGAATGGAAAAATCACACCCAACTCCCTCTTAGAAGGAAACAGTTTTCCTGAACATCTTATCTCATATCCTGGCTTTTCTATATTCTGATGGGATTCCATGTCTTACTGCATCATGCATTATGAAGGGTACATGTGGCTAATATGTGTATGTTCTGAGATGATATATTGGAATCTGTCTGAATTATTATGGAACACAGACCTGATTTTAAATAGTGACTAATAGCCTAGAATTCTAATTCTAGAGGAGGATAAACTTTGATCTTTCCAGTTTCCTTTGCCCCCCCCCCCCCAATCCCTTATATCATGGGAACTATTTTTCTTTGACTCTGCTTCTGGAACTATTTTCTCTGCCCTTCCAAACTAAACTATTCTCTAGCAGTTTGAAGTATAAAGGCTAAAATTGGAATCACAGCACCTTAGGAGGTGAAAGCATTTCTCACTTTAATCCTCTCTACAATAACTATACTAAGTGGCCTACATATAATTGAATACATTTTATGAGAGCTTCCACCTGCTGGCCATACTTCCACCTTTGGGTCATATAAAAAATCTTTCTTTAACAAATATTTATTGTGCTATCACAGTTGTCCCAGTTTTCCCCCCTTTGTCCCCTTTCACCCAGCACAATCCACTTCCTCAGGCAATTCCCCACCATTGTTTATGTCCGTGGGTCATGTGTATATAAGTTCTTTGACTAGTCCATTTCCTACACTGTACTTTACATTCCAATGGGTATTCTGTGACTACCTATTTGTACTTCTTCATCCCCTGACCTCTTTACCCACTCCCCTAAAACCATCTCCAGTCTGGCAACCATCAAAATGCTCTCTGTATCCATGATTCCGTGTCTATTGTTATTGTTTGCTCAGTTTTTTAGATTCAATGGTTGACAGGCATGTATGTATTGCCATTTTATTGTTCAGAATTTTGATCTTCTTTTCTTAAATAAGTCCCTTTAACATTTCATATGGTTTGGTGATGATGAACTCTTTTTTCTTCTCAGGGAAGTTCTTTATCTGCCCTTCGATTCTAAATGATATCTGCTGGGTAAAGCAATCTTGGCTGTATGTCCCTGCTTTTCATGACTTTGAATATTTCTTGACAGTCCCTTCTAGCCTACAAAGTTTCTCTTGAGAAATCAGCTGACAGTCTTATGGGAAAATCCCCTGTAGGTAACTGCTTTTCTCTGGCTGCTTGTAAGATTCTATCTTTATCTTTAACCTTTGGTATTTTAATTGTGATGTGTCCTGGAGTGAGCCTCTTTGCATCCACCTTATTTGGGACTCTGTGCTTCCTGGACTTGCATGTCTATTTCCTTCACTAAAATGGGGAAGTTTTCTTTCATTATTTTTTCAATACATTTCCAATTTCTTGCTCTTTCTCTTCTCCTTCTGGCACCCCTATGATATAAATGTTGGAAGGCTTTAAGTTGTCACAGAGGCTGCTTATATTATCCTCGTTTTTGTTTTTTTCTTTGGATTCTTTTTTCTCCTTGTTCTGATTGCTTGTTTTTTGCTTTGTTATGTTCCAAATCATTGATTTGATTCTCAGCTTTATCCATTCTACTGTTATTTCCCTGTATATCATTCTTTCTTTCAATTAGTGTATCCGTCATTTCTTTTTTTAAACGTATTTTACTTATTTATTTTTAGAGAGAGGGGAAAGGAGGGAGAGAGGGAGAAAAATATCAATGTGTGACAGAAGCATTGATTGACTGGCTGCCTCCTGCACACCTATAACTGCGGACCTGGCCTGCAACCCAGGCATGTACCCTGAATGGGAATTGAACTGGCAACCTCTTGGTCCACAGGCTGGCACTCAGTTCACTGAGCCACATCAGCCAGGGTGATCCTTTGTTACTAACTGGATCTTTTTTTATGCTACTGAGATCCTCAGTAAGTTCCTTCAGCATCATTATAACCAGTGTTTTGAACTCTGCATCTGATAGATTGCTTATCTCCATTTTGTTTAGTTCTTTTTCTTGAGTTTTGATCGGTTCTTTCATCTGGGCCATCTCTCTGTCTCTTTATTTTGGCAGCCTCCCTGTGTTTGTTTTTATGTATTAAGTAGAGCTGCTATGAATCCCTGTCTTGGTTATGTCACCGAATGTAATAGGTGTCACATAGGGTCCAGTGGCTCAGCCTCTTATCACTCAAACTAGGTACTCGAAGTGTGCCTTTCATGTTGACCAAACACACTCTCCTTGTATAGAGATCTGGTTGCTGTTTGCAGGTCAATGGGAAGAACTTACCCCAGCCAGTAAGCTATAATGATTGGCTGTGACCACTGACCATCAACCTCTGCCCTCCATGGAGGATCAGCTATGCAGGTGCTCTGATGTGGTCTGTAGCTGTCCACTGGGTGCACAGGCCCTGGGGTTTCCTAGGTGGTGCAGGCCAAGGTCAGCCCTCACCTGTGTTTTGCCCAGGGCCACCCTGCCTGAGCTATAAAGCAATCTGAGATGGCTACTACTTGTGCTGAGCTCAGAGATTCCCAGATAAAGCCAAGCTGTGAATTTAGGCTGGTTACTGCTAGTGCCATGCCTGGGGCCACTTAGCAAGAGGTACAGGGGCTGGGGGCTCACTGAAGCTGGCTATTGCTTATTTGAAAGGATTTAGAAAGTTGTGAAGCATGCACCAAGACCAGCCATATTAGGGAAAGACTACTGTTAATAGCTATTAGTTGGGTGGGATGGAGCCTCAGAGGATCTCCAGGGCAGGGCAAACAGCGTTAGCCAGGTTGATGGAGTCTTAGATATGGCACCTGCCTGTTGGCTCTGTGGCTCTGCTCTCCTTTCTGTCTGGGAGAAAGCTGTCCCCTAGCTCTTGCCTTGATGCTAGACACTTCAGTTTCTCCCTGTATGCCACTGATGCTTTTCAAGCTGCTACCCCAGTGCTGGAGCTCAGAGGAACTGAGTTTGAGTAAGTGAATCCATGTGTGAGTTCTTTAAGAGAAACTGCTTGGGGCTCCAGAAGTTTCTTCCACCAACTCAGTCCTGGCTGGTTTTTGCAGGCAGAAGTAATGGGGAATATCTTGCTGGCATTGGTACCCTGAGCTGGGAGGCCTGGAGTGGAGCTGGGACTCCTCACTCCCTAGATATCCCTGCTAAATTTTTATCCACCACATGTGTATGTGAGACCAACCTATTCCGCATCTCTGCACCTCCTACCAGACTGGATGGATATAGTTTCTTGTATTCCATAGTCGTCAGATTTCCATTCAACTTGATTTCTGCTGGTTCTAAATGATGGTTGTTCTCTAACTTAAATGTAATTTTGATGTGATTGCGAGAGGAGGTGAGCAGTGTTTCCTTATGCTGCCATCTTGACGAGAAGTTAGAAAGTAAAAAACCCTTCTTTTTTTACATAAAAGCTCTTGAAATATTTGAAGACTGAACTTTTGTTTACATCAGATCTCTTTTCCAAGCAAAACTTCCTCAAGTTTTAAATGTTCCCAAAGTTGCATAATTGCCAATTCTTTCATCATCCTGGTTGATCTCCCTTGGAAGCCATTAAGAACATCATTCTTGCCCTGGCTGGTGTGACTCAGGGGATTGAGTGATGGCCTTCAAACCAAAGTGTCGCAGTTCGATTCTCAGTCTAGGGCGCATGCCTGAGTTGCAGGCTGGGTCCCCAGTAGGGGTGTACGAGAGGCAACCACACATTGATGTTTCCCTCCCTCTTTCCCTCCTTTCCCCTCTAAAAAGAAATAAAATCTTTTAAAAGAGAAAATCCTTCTTTAAGAAAACAGTGTGGTGATTGTGGGTGGAGGGGGTGGGTGGAGGGGGAAGAGAGTATTAGGGGGATAAAAAATAATGAAAAAAATACAATGATTTAAAAAAAGTGAAAAAAGAAAACATAGGCAGGACAATCTTTAGTGAAAGTTGCCGTGGTTTCCTGCCTTAAGAGTGTTTGGATGGAACCAGTGCTTTACTCCCATCGCAGCCAGATGCTCAGATCCAGCCTCCCATTACCTCCTCACAGAGTCCTTAGACCACCCCGAGGCCCCTGCCGCCACTCCTCAGTTGTCCACCATGACGATGGCGTCCACCTTGCAAGTGTCCCAGAACTACCACCAGGACTTGGAGGCCACCATCAACTGCCATATCAACCTGAAGCTCTGCTTCCTACATCTAGCTGTCCATGTTGATGATGTGGCTTTGAAGAACTCTGCCATCTATTTTCTTCACCAATCTCATGAGAAGAGGGAACACACTGAGAAACTGATGAAGGAAGCTTCAGAATCAACAAGGTGGATGAATATTTTCTCAGGATATCAGAAACCTAGACTGTGATGAGAACAGGCTGGAGGATAAGCCGACTGTAACGGAGTATATGTTACACTTGGAATATTTATTTCCCCAGGATATAAAAAACCCAGACTCTGATGAGAATTGGCCGAATGCAATGGAATATATGTTAAACTTGGAAAAAAGTGTGAATCAGTCACTACTGGACTTTCACAAACTGACCATTGACAAAAATAACCCTCATTTGTGTGACTTCATTGAGATTCACTACCTGAATGAGCAGGTGAAATCCACCAAAGAATTGGGTGACCACATATTCAACTTGTACAGGTTGGGAGCCCCTGAAACTGGCATAGCAGAGTATCTCTTTGACAAGCACACCCTGAAGACAATGAAGAGAGCTAAGCCCTAGGCTGACTTCCCATAGCTAAGCAGGTGACTTCCCTGATCACCAAAGTAGTACATATTGTACATGTTGGAGTTACCTTTACCTTTTCTTTTTTTTTTTAAAGATTTTATTTATTTATTTTTAGAGAGGGAAGGGAGGGAGAGAGAGAGAGAGAGAGAGAAACATCAATGTGCGGTTGCTGGGGGACATGGCCTGCAACCTAGGCATGTGCCCTGACTGGGAATCGAACCTGCGATGCCTGGTTCACAGCCCGCGCTCAATCCACTGAGCTACACCAGCCAGGGCACCTTTTCTGTAACTTATACCAAATCATCCACTTATGGTCTTTCATTTGTACCATTCCCTAAAAAATTGCCCTGGCTGGTGTGGCTCAGTGGATTGTGCACTGGCCTGGGAAACAAAGAGTTGCCAGTTCTATTCCAAGTCAGGGCACATGCCTGGGTGGTGGGCCAGGTCCCTAGTGGGGGGTGCTCAAGAGGCAACCACACATTGATGTTTCTCTCCCTCTCTTTCTCCCTCCCTTTGCTTCTCTAAAAATAAATAAAATCTTTTAAAAAAATAAATAAAAACAATGTAAAATAAAGTAATTTGGTTCCCCCAGCAAAAAAAAAAAAAAAGAAAGAAAGAAAGAAAAGAAAACATAGGCAATAAAATCTCTGACATTTCTCTTAGCAATAATTTCTTTATTTTTGTAAAGGAATAGATATCTTTATTTTTTAAATTTATTTATTGATTTTAGACAGGGAGGGAGAGAGAGAGGGAGGGCGAAACAGAGAGAGGGACTGATTTGTTGTTCCACTTATTTATTCATTCATTGGTTGATTTTTGTATGTGCCCTGACCAGAGATTGAACCTGTAACCTTGGCATATCAGGACAATACTCCAACCAACTGAGTTACCTAGCCAGGGCAGCAATATTTTTTCTACTATATATAGTGGAAACAAAAGAAAAAGAAATAAACAAAAGGGACTACATCAAACTAAAAGGTTTTTGCATATCAACAAAACAAAAAGACAACTATTGAATAGGAGATATTCATTAATGATACATCTGATAAGGAGTTAATATCCAAAAATCATAGACCTCATGCAACTCAACACTAAAAAAATTCTAATTAAAAATGGACAGAGGACCTGATTAGACACTTCTTCAAGTGGACATACAGATGCCCAATAGAAATATGAAAAGATCTCAACATCACTAATCATCAGAGAAATGTAAAATTAAAACCACAATGTGCTATCACTTTACACCTGTCAGAATGGCCATCATTAATAAATCAAAAAAACAACAAATGTTGGTAAGGATGTAGAGAAAAGGGAATTTTGTGCACTGTTGATGGAAATGAAATTGGTGGAGCCATTGTGGAAAACAGTATGGAGAGTCCTCAACAAATTAAAAATGAACTGCCTATGTAACCAAGCAATTCCACTTCTGGGTATATATCTGAAGAAACCCAAAATACTAATTTGAAAGATTATATGTACCCCTAAATTCATACAACATTATGACAATAGCCAAGATGTGGAACCAACTCAAGTGCCCATCAATAGACCAGTGGATAGAAAAGCTGTGGTACATATATACAAAGGAATATTACTTGGACACAAAAAAGAATGAAATCTTATCATTTGTAACAGCATGGATGGATCTGGAGGGTATTATGCTAAGTGAAGTAAGTCAGTCAGAGAAATACAAATGTCACATAATTTCACTTGTATGTGGAATCTAAGGAACAAAATAAAATGAGCAAACAAAACTGAAACAGACTCGTAGATACAGAGAACAGACTGATGCTGCCAGAGGGGAGAGGGGTTAGGGGACTGGGAGAAAAAGATGAAGGGATCAAGAAGTACAAATTGGTAGTTCAAAGTAGTCATGGAAGGCAACTTCCAGCCAAGATGGAGGTGTAGGCAGAAAGACTTTGCCTCATCACACAACCAAAAGAAGGACAACAACAAATTTAAAAACAAAAAGTAACCTGAACTGCCATAAAATCGAAAAGTATGGAAGTCTGACAACCAAGGAGTTAAAGAAGAAACATTCATTCAGACTGGTAGGAGGGGTGGAGATGGGCAGCTGGGGCTGAGAGAACACGTGGCAAGGTGGGGGCTGGTAGACCAGGTAGTCCCACACTCACATGCAGATAGACCAGGAGAAACAACCAGGGAGCAAGAAGACCACATAACCCAGGGTTCCAGCACAGAGAAATAAAGCCTCAAAACCTCTGACTGTAAAAACCTATGAGGTTGACTCACAGGAGAGTTCACTGGAGAGACACACAGGGTCCTAGATGCACACAAACCTACCCACCTGGGAATCAGCACCAGAAAGGCCCAATTTACTTGTGGGTAGCAGGGGAAGTGACTGAAAGTGGGAGGAGAGTCCAGAAAGTGGCACTGTTCCCTCTTGGAACCCTTCCCAAATTCAGCACCACAACACAGCAACCTGGGTTGCCCCACCCTGGCAAATACCTAAGGCTCTGCCCCTTTCTATGTAACAGGTGCACCGAGACAAAAAAATATGGGCCCAAATGAAAGAACAGATCAAAGCTCCAAAAACAGAATTAAACGATGAAGAGATAGCCAACCTATCAGATGCAGAGTTCAAAACACTGGTAATCAGGATGCTCACACTAATGGTTGAGTATGGCTGCAAAATAGAGGAAGAAGTGAAGGCTATGCAAAGTAAAATCAAGGAACATATACAGGGAACCAACAGGGAAGGGAAGGGAACCGGGACTCAAATCAACAATTTGGAGCATGAAGGAAGAAATAAACATTCATCCAGAACAGAACGAAGAAATAAGAATTCAAACAAATAAGGAGAAGCTTAGAAACCTCCAGGACAACTTTAAACATTCCAACATCCGAATCATAGGGGTGCTAGAAGGAGAAGAGGAAGACCAAGAAATTGAAAACTTATTTGAACAAATAATGAAGGAGAACTTCCCCTATCTGGCAAAGGAAATAGACTTCCAAGAAGTCCAGGACGCTCAGAGAGTCCCAAAGAAGTTGGACCTTCCTTCCCAAAGGAAGCACACACCAAGGCACATCATAATTACATTAGCCAAGATTAAAGATAAGCAGAGACTCTTAAAGGCAGCAAGAGAAAAGGAGACAGTTACATACAAAGGAGTTCTCATAAGGCTAACAGCTGATTTCTAGAAGAAACCTTGCAGGCAAGAAGGGGCTGGAAAGAAGTATTCCAAGTCAGGAAAGGCAAGTACCTACATCCAAGATTACTTTATCCAGCAAAGCTGTCATTTAGAATGGGAGGGCAGATAAAGTGCTTCCCAGATAAGGTCAAGTTAAAGGAGTCCATCATCACCAACTCCTTATTATATGAAACATTAAAGGGACTTATCTAAGAAAAAGA
>PVIA01014496.1:0-26780 GCA_004024845.1 Tonatia bakeri
AAAAAAAATATGACGTGAATAAAAGAACAGATCAACCGTCTGGAAAAAAACTAAGCAACAAAAAGATAGATAACCTGTGAGCTGCAGAGTTCAAAACACTGATAATAAGGATGCTAACAGAAGAGTTCAGCTGCAAAATGAAGGAAGAAATGAAAGCTATACAAAATGTAATAAAGGAAAATATACAGGGAACTGACAGTGAAGGGAAGGAAACCAAGGCTAATATCAATGATTTGGAACAAAAGGAAGAAATAAATATACAACTGTAACAGAATGATGAAATAAGAATTCAAAAATTGGGGAGAGGTTTAGGAACCTCTGGGATAAATGTAATGGCTTCAACATCTGTATCATAATGGTGCCAGAGGAGAAGAGAAAGGCCAAGACATTGAAAACTTATTTGAACAAATTATGAAGGAAAACCTCCACAGTCTGGTGAAGGAAATAGTCTTCCAGAAAGTTCAGGAAGCCCAGAGAGTCCCAAAGAAACAGAACCCAAGGAGGAATACCCCAAGGCACATCATAATTAAGTTACCCAAAATAAAAAATAAGGAGAGAATCTTAAAAGCAAGAAGAGGAAAGGAGTTACAAAAGAGATCCCATAAGGGTATCAGCTGATTTGTCAAAAGAAATCTTACAGGCAAGAAGGGACTGAAAAGAAGTGTTTGAAGTCATGAAAGGTAAGGACCTACATCCAAGATGACTCTATCCAGCAAAGCTATCATTTAGAGTGGAGGGGCAGATAAAGTGCTTCCCAGATAAGATCTAATTAAAGGAGTTTATCATCACCAAGCCATTATTATATGAAATTTTAAAGGGACTTGTCTAAGAAAAAAGAAGATAAAAATATGAACAGTAAAATGGCAACAAACTTACAACTATCAACAACTAAACCTAAGAAACAAAAACAAAAACTAAGCAGACAACTAGAACAGGAATAGAATCATAGAAATGGAGATCACATGGTGGGTTATCAGTGGGGATGGAGAGGAGGGAGATTGTGGGGAAAGGTATAGGGAACAAGAAGCATAACTGGTAGGGCAAAATAGACAGGGAGTGGTTAAGGATAGTATAGGAAATAGAGAAGCCAAAAAGCTTTTATGTACATATCCCATGGACATGAACTAAGGGGTAAGATGCTGGAGGGTGGTAGAACATTCAGGGCAGAGGGGGCATAAAGGGGAGAAAAAAATTAGGATACCTGTAAATAGCATAATCAATAAAATATACATTAAAATAAAAAAATTAATTGGCATAGGTCCTGAACAGACACTTCTCCACAGAGGACATACAGAGGATCCAGAGAGATATGAAAGGGTGCTCAGCATCACTAGCCATCAGGGAGATGCAAATTCAAACTACAATGAGCCCTGATTGGTGTGGCTCAGTGGATTGAGGATCAGACTGTGAAACAAAGGGTTGCCAGTTCTACTGTCAGTCAAGGCACATGCCTGAGTTGCTGGCCATGTCCCCAGTAGAGGGCATGTGAGAAGCAACCACACATTGGTCCCTCTCTTTCTTCTTCCCTTGCCCTCTCTCTAAAAATAAATAAATCAAATCTTTAAAAAATAAAATAAAAAATAAAACCACAATAATATACCACCTCTAACAATTCTCAGAATGGCCATCATAAACAAATCAACAAACAACGAGTGCTGGAGAGGTAGAGACAAGGGAACCCTAGTACACTGTTGGTGGGAATGCATATTTGTGCAACCACTGTGGAAAAAAGTATGGAATTTCCTCAGAAAACTAAAAATGGAACTGCCTTTTGACTAAGCAATTCCACTGCTGGTATTATACCCTAAGAACCCTGAAACACCAATTCAAAAGAGTCTCTACACCCTAATGTTCATAGCAGCACAATTTACAACAGCTAACTGGAAACACCCTAAGTGCCCATCTGTAAATGAGTGCATCAAAAAGTGGTACATTTACATAATAGAATACTACACATCAGAAAGAAAGAAGGAGCTCCTACCCTCTGCGACAGCATGGATGAATCTGGAGAGTATTATGCTAAGTGAAATAAGCCAAGAGGTAAAAGAGAAATATCATATGATCTCACCTATAAAGGGAACCTAATCAACAAAACAAACAAGGAAGCTAAATCAAACCAGAGACACTGAAATAAAGAACAAACTGATAGTAACCTTAGGGGAGAGGTGAGAGTATAATGGGAAAAAGGGGAAGGGTCATCAAGGAACATGTATAAAGGACATGTTGACAAAGCCGAAGTGGTGTAGGGTTGAGAGTGGGAAGTGAGGATGGGAGGGAAAAGGGGGAGTTGTGGGGGAAAATTGAGGCAACTGTACTTGAACAACAATAAAAAATAAAAATAAAAAATAACAGTAAGGTAAAAAATTTTGTTTTCATTTATTTCATTAAGACTAAAGAACTCACCTCTTTTCAACTCAATAGGAGTGATTAACAACAAAAACTTGCAAAGACCTCAGTCTCAAACCAGCTGTACCATTTACTAGCTATGCTCCCTTTAAACAATACTTAACCAGTTACCTCAGTACAACAGTTGAAAGTGTTAATTGAGATAACATAGAACTGACACTTAGCATAGGGAATATGACATTTAGCAAGGAAACACTCTGAACATATATATCTGAAATATAAAAGTAGTTTTAAGTTTATATACTTCTCTTTTAGTGTATATAGAAAATATTGTAATATATAAATATATTCCAATATGTATATTTTAAAATATAGAGTATATAATATGTAATATAATTATAATTATCTAATAATAGATATATAGATATACTAAACAAGGGGCCTTGTTAGTCATCATATTTCTGCTCTCACTCTGTCAAAGATTAATTCTAGTTAATGGCATAACAGGGTGATGAATGATTATTGGCTTGGAGGGTAGAAAAAAATTGCTTCACTTTGAAGTTTTAAGTTATTTGTCATTAGATACTTGGGTCAACTTTAAGAATCTGACATTAAATAAAAAGACCTGAAATACAACCAAATGTGTTCGGATTATTGAAAAAGAGATGTGTGAGTAATTGCCTGCTCATCCTTTCATTTTATGTATTCAAGATATGCTATGTTATTATCTCAACTTGCTAGAGCTCTGACTGTTATGATCTATGATGATGTCTGTGGCAGAAATGAAAACACTTTGTGTTAAATGTTATTGACTTTTAGAAATTTTAGTTTTTATATGGAAAGCATGAATATTTTTACATAATTTGTCAATTGCTACAAATAAAATATTACATGAATTTACAAATTGGAAACTTCACATTTTTCTTTGTCTCTTTGACATTTGGCAACATTTTGATATTTTTATAGAATTTTTTGAAGTTCAAATTTTTGTTATTTTCTACTTTTTTATTGTCTGCATTGCTAGATCTTCTTATGTGCTCTGATTAACTTCTTTTGGGGAGAAAATTTTATAATAATCATTTAGCTACAAACACTATAAAACACTAATAATGACTATACTGGGTATCCTGTCTGGATCTATTTTCTAAACTGTGTCTCTCCCTATTTCTATATACCATCTCTTTCTCTTCCCAGATATTTTACTAAACAATCTATCTGAGTATCCTGGGGCATATCTAAAACTTACTATGTTACCAACCAAGCTTATTTATATCTTTCTCTATGCAGAAAAACTCCCTACAACATGCACATTATATTCAACAATCCCTAAATCTGCTACTTTTGTCAATTAATAGCAATAGTAAAAAACCAGTGTCCCAACTTGTGAATTCAGTCTTCTCAGGGGCTGGGTGAGAGGATGATAGGATTAAGTAAAGAAAAAAAGAAAGACTCATGGGCACAGACAACTGTATGGTGATGGCTAGAGGAAAAGGAAGTGTAAGAAGGGAGGAGAGGTTAAAGGTAAGAATAAATGCTGATGGAAGGAGACTTGACTTGGGGTGGTAAACACACAATACAGTATTCAGATGATGTATTATACAAATGTGTACTTGAAATGCATAATTTTATTTACCAATGTCACCCCAATAAGTTCAATAAAAATAAAATAGTATTTCAAAACTGTAACTTGCTTTTTTTCAAATTTAATTTATTCCCAAATCATATTGACTTTGTATTGAAAGCATTTCTTGAATGTCTTCTTCCAAATTTTGGTTCTTTTATGTCTAGTGTTTTTTATTCTTCATTGCATTTCTTCTTATCTATTTGTTTATTCTGAAAGTCATTACAGAGAGCCAGTTGTGAGCCAGTCCCTATGTGGACTTATGTCAGACATTCCTCAAGGTCCTTCTCACACAGTGGTGGTTAGGCTGCTGGGATGGGGACAAAGAGCAGGAGCCAGACTAGCTCACAACTCCTCTCCCTCTAATGCTACTGCCTGTCTTTCATCCCCCAGAATGACTTCACATTAATCTTTTCCAGTACAGCAGAGGTCCTGAAACACAAACTCTACTAAAGACTCCAATTCACTAAGGTATGAAATCCAGATTCCTTCAAGGCACAGACCTTTTGCCTCCTTTGCCAGCATGGCTTCTTTCCTACTCTTTTCTGTATTACAAAGGACAAAGCATTTGTGTTCTCTAATAAACTCTGAGTAGAACAACACAGAAAAAAGTAAAAATTGTATGTTAGTGATTGATGTTTTTGTACATGTTTGAAATGGCCACCTTCTCTTCTTGTCTGCCTAACATATCATTCAACACTCAAGTAAAACCTTCTTAATGAGAGAATTAGATTGTTTTCCAAACTCCCACATTACCTTAGCTTCTAGAAAAATACTTATATTATAGTAGCTGTCACATTAAAATTCAATCATTTTTACAAGTTTGTTTGCTCAACTAGATTGAGCTTATTCAAGTCAAAGGTTGAGATATTCATTTCTGATATTTCTGGCACCTAGTTCAGTGCCTGGTATATTAGATATTTAATATAAGTTTGATGAGTGGATAGATGAATGATGGGGACATGAATGACAAAAATATGCTTCCTTTTAAAAATAATAGCTTTGAATATACCATTAGTCTTGGTCTCATTTCAGTGCCAACAGTTTAAAGAGATTTCAATGACATAATTTTCTGACCCTGGAAATAAATTCCTATATATTTACAATTCCAATACAAAGAACTAAAAAAATACCTCTCAACTTGTGTATTAGATTCTTTTACATTTTGAAGATATGAGGCATGTAGGGGAGAGTCTAATGGAAATTCAAAATGGGTTTGAAGGATATCTCAGTAGTTATTTGTAAATACCATTCTGTTTATCTTCTCATTTACTAAGAAAAAAATTAACAATACTGGGGAAAAATAGATCCTGCATTTTAAGTCACAACAAACACAACTAATAAACAGAAAACTACAGACCTGTCAACTGGAAGGAAGAAATAGCATTAATGTTATAAACAATTCACTCAAGTGCCAATAGTCAGTATGACAGGGAAAGAAAGTGAACAATATTTTTAAAGATACATTTATTTTGCTGAATAAATATTGAGCAAAATTTTGTGTTGTTACAGAACAAAACAAGGGGGCCTGGAACGATAATACTCTTATGGAAAGAGACTCAGGTCCGTCTTGTCCACCGCCTTAAAGGAAAGATATCTCTCAATGCCAGAGATTTGTGAAAAGGAAAGGAAAACGTTTATTTAGTGCTATACAAACTTAAGGTAGTGACCTAATGCCTTTATCAAAATCTTAAAGTACCTTAAAACACCCACAAACACACACAGTCCTTCCTTCCCCCTTGCCCAGTATGGGGTGCAGTATCTCAGGAAAGGAAATAGAAGTCCAGTCTCAGGCAATGTCTGGTTATTCCCAGTAATCTGTACTCGGCTGGTAGGCCTCTCTCAGTTCTCAGCACCATCAGCTGTGTTGCCAGAATCTCTGCTAAAACCGAGTGATGGTTCCCCCTACTACTGCTGTGGGGGTCCCCACTCTGGCAAAGGTGCGTGGTCTTCTCTCCACTGCTCCAGCCATGTGGTCCTTTCTCCACCACTCCAGCCACGTGGTTCTCTCTCCCCCAGGACCACGGGAGTCCCCACTCAGCCAAATCCGGGAGGTTCTCTCCTCTATGGCTGCCGTGTCTGGGTTTAAATCCCTGCGCCAATCTTCCTCTGCAGCCCTATTTCTGACTCCTCCTACACTCAGCCACACTTGCCCTCAATCTGCTGTCCTTTCCAGCTTTTCTGGTCACCATCATGGGTCTGGGCAAGTGTTACCTCATGTCCTGGAACCAATCTCCTCTGAGCTTCCACACAAGCGCTGTAACTCAGGGAACCTGCCCCCCCAGTCACATCTTGGGGAGGTGTCCCTTTCCATCCCCCTAGCCCAGAGCATGGCCATAGCTATTTAGCATATTCAAGCAACCAGCCCAAGGCTATAGGTATGTTAAATGACCATGCCATGGATTAGCTGCAAAGCTGCCCTGCAGGTTCTTGCTCTGTGTGCCCCTTCCCCCAACTCACACCTGTGAGGGGGAAGGGGTAAAAAAAAAATCTTAGAATCTCTGGAAACCTTGAGTTCTGGGCCCCATTTCAAATGTCCATTTGGGGTTCCCCCCTCTTGGCTGCACCCTGTAACAGTGTCAGCTGTATTAATGGTGAGTAAAGGCCACACGAATATAAAGAAGTCATATTTCCAACATTAAATAATTTTTTGTTGAGATACATTTCCTTTGAAATCTGAATATTATTGAAATGTTATGAATATTAACCCCTTTTCTACAACAGAATAACTGAATAAGGTAACAAAAGATTCTTCTCTTTCTAATGATGGAAAGAGGTATAATCATTGAAAATGTAAGATATATATAATTATCTTTATATTAGCAGCACCATTCTGGTGATAACAGAAGGAAGTCATTGAAAACATAAAAATTATTGATTTGCAGACAAACTGATGTGATTATCCACTCAACTTATCAAGAATGCTTTGAATTTATTACAAAGGTGATCAGATTAAAAAGTTAATGGAATAGCATCCTTGTCACAGTTTGGGCTCTCTCAAAGTAAATCATTAGATTTTGCTGTAGACTGGTAGTATATTTTGAGGGCGATCCAAGAATGCTGGAGTGAAGGAGTGTGGAGAGTAACACGGTTAGAAGGAAAGTTAACAAAAACTGGGATCTTGATCTGGTTATTTTTCTAGGCAACTGAACTTAATCTTGCTGAGGAGTCTTGAGAAATCATGTAGAATGAACCTCAGAAGTGTACCTCCAAAAAATGTGGGGCTGGGACATCCACCCATTGACACCCATTTCTCTTTCACTGAAGGTTGCCCTGGGAGATGCATGCCTACTGCACTGGTGGACTGACCTTTAGGCTAAAATGCCCTGAGAGCTTGAGGATGGATAGAGCCTCCAGTTTGTGCAAGAACTATTTAGCATAGCTTTGACTGAAATAGATAGAGCTGGCTCTGAAGTGTCGTGTGGGGCTCCAATGGTGTCCATGTACATGAGCACTTGCATTTCATTTATAATTTCTCCAGCAACTATTTTAAATATAAAGACGTATATTTCTGTGATTTATTTGTACCAAAAAATAGGAAATAACCTGGAAACAATAAACAAATATTAACAAATTTGGAAGAGTCGTAATGTGCTAGTCATGATACATATGTACATTCTATTTTCTACTGTTGTTGCTTTTAGAAACAGTCTGGAGATAATCCTTTGTGTCATTGTGAAGATGTAATTCAATAAGGATCTCTTCTAGTCATTCTTCAAGACTTTTCTTTGAATGGATCGTGGAAATGAAATAAAAAAAAATTCTGACAACTAAAAGAGGAACTTTGCAAATCATCCTTTTGTTATAGATAAAGCAGACTTCCTCTTGGGCATTGGAACAATAACTAATTTTTCTTCTTTTTGTTGCTAATAAGGTATGTCTGAAATCTTCTATAATTCAATCATCAAACTTATAATCGTTATAATATTTTTCAGCAATTTCTTTCTGAGTAAATTTTGAGCAAAATATATGTGAGCAGAAGATGCTTACCATGTTCCAGGTACTGTTCTAAGGAAATTTTCTGAATAAAAATATCTAACCTTGATTAAAACACCATCAAGGAAAAGTACTATTTTATTTATTATATAGGTAGTGAAACTGAGGCACAGTGAAGTTATGTAGCTTCCTAAAGGTCAGAGATATGGGAAGTGTTAATCTAGGTTTCAGATTCAGGTAGTCTGACCCTAGACTCCATGCTGGTAACAAAGGACTAATTGGCCATATCAGGATTTGAGTCAGAGAATAACTTAAACCAGAATCAGTCTGATTCCAAAACCTGTGTTTTAGGGGTTATTCCAAATCATGCTACTTCACAATAATCACTTCAATCCTCTTCTGTTTGTCCAACAGTCAGATTTTTCAAAGCACAAATAAAGTCACATCTTGCTTCATAATTTGTCCACTTGAAACTCTTCAGTGGTTTCCCATTGCTTAAAGGATCAGGACAGCTCCATTATGCAGCTCATCTTGACCTGCTGGCTTCACATTCTGTCAGTCTCTGGATGCCACGTTCTAGCTGCATTTACTTTCTTACAATTCCTCATTTCATACTTTATTGCCTCTCTGTTTGGGACACCTTTCTCTGATTTCACAAGATGTTACCCCATTTTTCTTTGTAGCAATAACTAAAACATAACCACCTTATGAATATCACTTTTCATCTGAGACAGGACACATTTTAAAAGTGCAATGAGGCACTATTAAAAAGCTGTCAACAATGTGGTAACAGTAGGGGAGCTGGGGGCTTGGTGAATGGGGAGAAGGTGGAAATGGGGGACATCTATAATAGTGTCAATAATAACATTTTTATTTTAAAAAGCTATGTGAAGACAACCATGTAAACTAGCATTTCTAAGGCAAATGAAGACTCATGGTTGTGTAATTGCTAAAAGTCTTCCTGACTCCCCTTCTCATTTGTTAGGTACTCTTCTCTGTCCCTGAATCTCATAAATGTTATATGCTTTTAAATGATCTACTGAAATTAACCATTTCTGAGTCTTTCAAAAATATAAAACTCATCATAATAGCTTTATCTTGCTCACATTTGTCCCACTTCCCTAGCTCAGTTCATTCTATGTGTTCCACAGTATTTGTTTAATGAATGGACTCACCGTGCACTTCCAGGAAGCTAACAGTTGTATGGGAGTATGGGTTTATGGGAACTCTCAGTTCACTATATAGGAGCAGAGGTGCTGAGTGCTGGTCAAACTTATACAAAAGAGATGGCCAAATGATGGGGGAATAAATTGGATTCATTTTTGGCATGGCTAAGTATTGGAGTTTGATCTGAGGGAGGATTATGTTCTTTGAGATGCAGTCATGTATCTACATCAAAACTGGACTAATGGGAAGGATTTACTGAGGTTATAGTAAGGAACAAATATGAGAATAAGAAGCATGCACTTCAGAAGCTTTGGCAGGGTTTAAGCTGGTATCAGATCTCTCTCACAATGAATTTAAACATTTCAAAATAATAGTATTTTAAGAAATAATCATTTTCTTCTCTTTGTTCTAATTGCTTTTTATATGCTCACAAAATATAGATAAATATAAAGGATTATCTCTAATTTACATAATTTTATATATGTGTGTTCATATCCATTTGATTTTATATCTGTTTTCCTATTAAGCCTGTCTTTTGAAGGACTAAATACTATGTCTTTTTTTCTTGATTATAATTTCTGAGAATTGAGATATAATTGACATATAATATTATATTAGTTTCAGGCACACAAGATGATTTATTTGTATATGTTGGGAAATTCTCACTACAATGTCTAGTTAACATTCATCAGCACCCTTTGAATTCAGACTTAATTAACTTGTACATTTTGCAAATTTTATGAAGTGGGTTAGTTATTTTTAGTGTTGTCTCATCTTAACTTCCTGGGATTTTATTTTTCTCATTACTCCCATCCTTAGCCTACAATCCCAGGTCAAGTGACTAGCTACCTCTCTCTGTCTCCCAGCTCTGACCTGCTCTCTCTGAGAAATATTTTATATTTTGGAATGTTGGCACATTGATTCTTACCATCAGTGAGAGGGTGGGAAGTGGGATACAAGCCTTTGGCTGTCTCATTAGAACTTGAACAGAAGCTTTTACCAACTTACTACTTTATCTCTTTTAATGCATGATATTGAATAAAGAATGAACCCATGGAGGCTGAAGCAAATATAATTGATGAGGAAGATCTTAGGCAGCATTTGTTAAGTAACACACAGGGCTGGAAGCCATACTTTGCTCAAGTTTTATATTTCTAATTTGTTGTTGCTTGGTTTCTGACAGATGTTTTCTACTTTTTAAAAGACTAATTTTTCCTCTGAACATTCAAAACTGTAGAATTGATAAAAAAATTACGATTTCATTCAAATGGTAAGTATATCAAGGAAACTAGATAATCATCTACACTTAAATTTGACCCAAGCAGGAGCAATTGTCCTCCCTTCTTTTTTTCATTGTTTGTGAGCCATTATATCATAGTCCCACAGCCATATCACATTTTGAAGGAGGGAAAAGATACACTAACTCCTCTAGAAAATTAATATTTAAATTTAAAAATCTTTACTACACAACATAACAAAATTTTATTCTATAGTACACAAAATACAGAATATTATTTGATCCAATCATTCCTCAACAAGCATTCTGTGAGGGCATATGTGTTGCATACCATGCTAGGTTAAGATTGTATGATTTGACTGGCAGACTTTAAGGATCTTAGTGTAGTGAAGACAGATACAATGTAACTGGTGTTAAAAGAACAAGGGAAAGGGATTTTTTTTTCTTTTGGGGATTTCAGTTATGAAATGTTCTCAATATAAAGAAAAATAAAATTATTTCATTCAGAAGAAGCAAAATAAAAATAAAGTTGAAGAATACATGATGTGTGAGAAATAATAAGAAAGGCTGAGTGACTAGAAAGTAAAGGAGGGGAGCAGAATGAATTGATTTGGGGTTTAAATGTCATGTTATCAGTGACAAAATGATGAAGGATGACTACAGGCAGGAGAAACTGAAGTAGGTTGATACCTGTCAATACTCTAATCAGAATGTGATTAGCATCTGAAGTATAGCTCTGGCAAAAGAAAGAGAAGAGGAAAGTGTGAAATTTGTTTTTTAAAAAAAGAATCCATTTCTTGTATGTGTTGAAGGCACTGAGGATATCAGGTATACCCACCATGGTTGGCTCCTGTGCTCTTTGAACATCTTGGTCATTTTTGCCTTAACATTAAAAGGTCAATCTTTTTCAATGTTGACACAATCCTTTTATTTGTTTTTCTTAAAATGCATATCTTGCAAGAATGTATAGTACTGTTAAAATATCTAAAAATGGTCATACCTAAGGGAAGATGTGATAATTTTGCCTGTATCAGTAGTTATAGTGAAATAGTTACTCTGGAAAAAATAAATGTCCTTTGTCACTTTCAGGTATTAAGTAAAAGTCACTAATAGTTAATAATGTTTTATGCCCTTTTCTTTGTCACAACAAATGGAAAACTTTCCATGAGCTTCCAGCACATCTATACTTTTCTTGTTTTACATCTTTAATATTTTTTCCTTGAAAATCTTCCTGCTTTTGCTCCTCAGATATCTTTTATTTTCCCCTATGTGCGTATTCCCTAGAAGTATCAAGGTAATACAGAGCTCTGTATCTGTATTTTGTATCTGTATTAATTTATGGCCAGGTACATACATTATTTTTATATTCATTTATAGTAATAATGGTAGTTACTTTGGTGATGAGATTATGAACCACTTTATTGTCTTCAGATAGAGCTATATTTTGTTTAGTCTCCTAAATTTTTATTAAGGAATAGTTTCCTCTGGGTAATTCAACTGGAATGAATAAATAGACTTAACTTTATAGCTTTTAAAATTTGAATTTTGTTTACCTTATCACTTTTTTCAGGTATTTCTGCTAATAAAATAATAGGCTCTGGTGCTGAAAGATAAACCTGTCCTGTTGTTAATAAAATCTTTTATACCTGAGAGAGGAAAAATACCTGAACTTTTAAATATGGTAGAAGAGTTTATTCCTCAAAATCATGGATACAAAAAAAGAAAAAAAATGTTATGGAATGAATTTGGTGAGTCTCAGGGAAATGACTGATGAAATGATTGACCCAATTAAAACTGTTTTGTGGAAGATAACTACAGAAATGAAGGAAAGAGATACATCCTTGGGACATACTGGAGGTCAAGGAACAAGTCTGGCAAGTAAAGCTCAGAGTTACAACATCAGAGTACAGAGAAGAGCTGGAAAGAAGGGAGGTTGCCTCATCCTTCTGATATCAGACATAGGACAGTCTGGATGTCAGTGAGAAGAGGATGTGAGTACCTCATTTACCTACACTGCCATCTTGACCAGAAACCCTGAATTATTTTTTAAGGTTGTATGTTATACAAACTGGAAGACAGTAATTGAGTAGGTGGAAGCTGAGCCTTCTTGCTTGTGTCCCTAGCATGGATTTTCAGCTGACCTTCCAACAAGTGTCCTGAATAATCAATGAATCTCAGCTGATATGAATTTTTGAAGCCAAGGAGTATAGAGGAAGCTTTGTATCATTTGCTAAAACATTTTATGAGTTGAAGGGGAAGTACCCTGTGCAAGGCACCTGCAGTAAAGCAGAGACCAAACAGAAAATTCAGCTTAGTTTCTCCCTCCCTTCACAGAGTGGGGAGCCCAGGTCTTCACAGGGAATCCCCAACTCTGATTGGGAGAGACTTGGGAGGATATACGGAGTCTGGATGACTCAGGCTGCACACACACAGTGAGCAGTTTGTTCATAGCTACAGCACCAACTGCAAACGTTCTAGAGACAATTGCTATCTCCTAAAACTGTCAGAGGCATTAGTAGGCTGTGGCCAGCCCTGATGGAGAGAGATTTTGCTTTCTGGAGTGGTGGAGTGAGTGGAGAACTGGTTAGTGACTTGGTACTGCAGTGTGGGTGCCACATAGACACTTTCAAAAAGAGGAGCTGAAGCATTGCAGGGCAGGAAGCCATGTGTGTGTGCAGCTGCTCTGCTAGCAAAGAAACCAGATTGAATGTACAGTTCATTCCAACTGAATCCAGGTGAGCAGGAAAATAACAGAGGTGCACAGTGAAGTGATTATGGGGTCTCCACCTAGCATGGCTGGTGAATAATGGGGGGCTGCACAGAATGGAGAGTTTGGGTCTGGGTCTTCTGAGAGAGCAGTGGACTGGGAGCTAGACAGGAAAGAGCTGAGCACCTTACATTCTTTGCAGCCAGGCAGGTCCCCTCACACCATGGAGTACAAATCTCCAGGAATAAGGCTTGCCCAACCCCCACCTGCAGGATTGCAAACTCCATAGAACAGTAAGGGTGGGCTAAAGAGCCCCCTGACGGGAAAGAAAGAGAATATCTGGAAGTGCTCTTTCTGAAATTTTATCAGATACTGACAAGCTACATGGGTTCCTTGGGTTCTATACTGAAACCAGCAGAGCAGAGAGATTAGAAATTGGTGCAACAAGGAGTATTCTGGGTAGCCAGTATTGGCACTTACACAGAGTTGCCATCAGCACCAAGCAAGAAACAGGTTACCCTTTTACACAGAGTGGCCCCTCACATGACATGAACAGTTAATTCATCAGAAACTATACTTTGATGTAAATAATCTGGGACAAACCAAGATGTGTGGTGCAGGGGTCGGGGAATACACCCACCATCTTCCCTGAGACTGAACAGTACCTCCCAGGGGGTACCCAGAGATCACAGCCTCGTGATTGCATCAGAAACCCTCTCTAGACAGGAGCAGGTGGTACATGTGGTGTTGTTGGACATTAGATGAACCACCCCTGTGCCTTGTGCTGACAAAAAAACCATCAGGGCAGAACAGTGAGGACCAACCGAACCTGAAGGAGACAGCCACAGACTCTGAATCTCTTGGAGCTTTGAACAAGCTGCCTAAAGCTAGCCTGAGACACCCTCTGACACTATCAGAGATGGATCCAAAAGGAGAAGACAGTAGGTACTCAACTCTGCTGAGACGAGTTCCACCTCGTTCTTTTTCATTATTTGCATTATTTTTCTACTGTATAGCTCTTTAACATTTTTCATTTTCTTGAGTTTTGTTCCTATTATTTCACTATTTTTAATTTACTTTAGTTTTATTTCAAATCTCATATTTTATTCTCCCCTTCTCTTAATCAATTTGCCTTCTTCTTTTTCTTTCTTATTTTCATTTTAAATTTTATTCTTTCCATTTCTACATGTTTCTATTTCTCACTTTTTCTCTTCTCCCTGCATCCCCTCACAACCAATTTTCATTCATTAGTTATCTCAGATTCTTTCTCCCTTTCTTCGAATGTTCTTATTCTCTTTCTATCTTTATTAATCTTTGCTCATTTTGTGTTGATATTATGATTATTGTTGCATTTCTTTAATTCTGTTCCAGTTTTTCACTATTTTTAATTTTATTTCAAACCTCATGTAATGTTTTTCCTTTTCCTTACTCTATAGTGTCTTATTCCTTCTCATTTTATTTGCATTGCAAATTTTATTTTCACCCTTTCTTCACCTTGTTTCTATTCTCTTCTTATTACTGCTCCTACCCTCTCAAAATCATTTTTATTTTTGTTAGTCATCTCATATTTTTTCCTTTTACATAATATTCTTAATCACTTTCCTCCTTAATTAAGCTTTGCTTATTTATTGTTGATATTGCTGTTATGGTTGTGGAGTATTTTTGCTGGTGTGTGTTTTGTTTGCTGGGTTGTTTTGTTCTGGCAGTACCTGTACAATAACATATAAGATATGGTGGGAGTTGTGACTCTCAGCCACCTGGAGGGAAGAAACCACCAACAAAGGAGTCAACAACAACCAAAACCAAATTATAATTAGAGAGCACACATACACTGCATAAAGGGCATTCTTAGAGAATCCAGGTATGGAGATCAAGGAGACTGAACTACTGAATTCCACAGTTCTCCTACCACAGAAGGCCACCTAATGAAGCTAGGGAGTCTAAGCAGATCAATCTAATATACAGAAAGAAAAAAAAAGTCACCTAAAATGGGGAGACAAAGAAACAACCCCCAACTGAAAGGAAAAAAGGAATCCCCAGAAAAAGTGCTAAATGAAATTGAGGGAAGCAATTTATCAGACATAGATTTCAGAGTAATGGTTATAAGGATGCTAAAGGAACTCAGTGAGAACTATAAAAACGTTTATGGGAACTACAAGGAACTTAGTGGGAACCACATCAGCATGAAAAAGGACATAGAAACTATGAATAAGATCCAGGAGGAAATGAAGAATACAATATCTAAAATGAATAATATGCTAGAATACATTAGAAGCAGGCTAGATGAAGCAGAGGTTTGAATCAGCCAGTTGGGAGACAAGGTAGGAAAAAACACC
The DNA here is from genome assembly GCA_004024845.1 of Tonatia bakeri. NCBI lineage: Eukaryota > Metazoa > Chordata > Mammalia > Chiroptera > Phyllostomidae > Tonatia > Tonatia bakeri. Next base: position 15,351 of record PVIA01014496.1, read on the forward strand.
CAATCAGAACAATAAAATAAAAAAAAGACTTAAAAAGAATGAAGATAAAGGGAGCTGCAGAACATGAAATGTAACAACATTCACATCAGAGGGATACAAGAAGGAGAGGGAAAAGAGCAAAGGATAGAAAACCTGTTTGAAAAAGCAATGACAGAAAACTTCCCTAACTGGGTGAAAGAAAAAGTCATGCACGTTCAGGAAGCACAGAGTGTTCCAATCAAGGTGAACCGAAAGAGGCCTACTCCAAGACATATCATGATTAAATGGTAAAATTTAAACACAAGGAGAAAATCTTAAATGCATCAAGGGAGAAACAACTAATAACATATAAGGGAGCTCTGATAAGGGTATCAGCTGATTTCTCAACAGGAACACTGCAAGCCAGAAAGGAATAGCACAAATAGTCCAAGTAATGAAAAGCAAAGACCTTCAATTAAGACAACTCTACCAATAAGGCTCTCATTTAAATGAAAGGTGAAGTGAAGCACTTCCAAGATGAAAAAAGACTAAAAGATCACATCACCACTAAAGCAGCATTAGATGCTAAAAGAACTGCTTTAAGAGGAAGGGGAGAGAGAGAGGGAGGGAGGGAGGGAGGGAGGGAGAGAGAGAGAGAGAGAGAGAGAGAGAGAGAAAGAAAGGGAAACACAGGTACAAAAAATGGCAATGAATAAATACCTATCAATAATAATCTTACAAACAAATGGAAAAATACATACATCAAAAGACATAGGATAGCTGAATGGATAAGATAATATGACCTGCATTTATGTTGTCTACAAGACCCACATCAGAGAAAAGATCTACATAGGCTGAAAGTGAAGCAATGGAAAATATATTCCAAGCAAATGGACAGGAAAAAAAGTAGGGTTAACAATAATTAGAGAAAATAAGCCATAACAAGAGAAAGAAGGTCACTACAAAATACTAAGAGAGCAGTCCAACAAGATGATATAACCCTTGTAAAAATATATGCACCACATATAAGAGCACCAGAATGCAGGGAAAAACTTGGAGGACTTTAAAAAGAGATCAAGAGCAATATAGTCATTGTAGAAGATTTTAACACCCTACTGTTTATAATTAATGGATCACCCAACAAAAAAATCAACAAGGATATTGTGGCATTGAACAACACTCTAGATCCATGGACTTAATTGATATTTAGAGCATTTTACCCCAATGAAGCCAAAAAAATTCTTTTCAAATTTACATTGATCATTTTTAAAGATAAACCACATGGTAGTATGCAAAAGAAGCCTCAACAACTTTAAGAAAACTGAAATCATATCAAGCATCTTCTTGGATCACAATGGCTTGAAGCTAGAAACCAGCATCAAGAAAAAAGCTCAAACATTAAAATATATGGAGACAGAATAACATGTTATTAAATAATGAATGGTTTAACAATGAGGTCAAAGAAGAAATCAAATATTTTCTGGAAATAAATGAAAATGGACAAAGAACATCACAAGACCTATGGGGCATGGTGAAGGCAGTCCTGGGAGGAAAGTTCATAGCCCATATAAGCCTACCTCAAGAAGATAGAAAAATCTCAATTAAAAAGTTTAACCCTACATATACAAAAACTGGAGGGTCAACAACAAACAAAGTCCAGAGCAAGTAGAAGGAAGGAAATGATCAAGACTAGAGAAGAATTAAATAACATAGAGACTTAAAAAAAAAAAAATCAAAGTATCAATGAATCCAGGATCTGGTTCTCTGGAAAGATAAACAACATCGACAAACCTCTAACTAGACTCATCAAGAAAAAAAAAGAGAGAGGACCCAAATAAACAATATCAGAAAAGAGGAGAAGTAACAACCGATACCACAGAAATACACAGGATTGTAAGAAATTACTAGTAACACTATATGCCAAGATATTGGAAAACCTGGGTGAAATGGATAAATTCCTAGAATCATACAGTCTTCCAAAATGGAATCAAGAAGAGTCAGACAGCCTGAATAATCTGATAACAACTAGTTAAATTGAAGCAGTAATCAAAAAATTGTTGCCACACAAAATCCATGGACCAGATGGCTTCACAAGTGAATTTTACCAAACATTCAAAGAAAAGCTAACTCCTGTCCTTCACAAACAATTCCAAAATTCAAGAAAAGACTCCCAAACTTTTTTATGAGTCCAGTATTATCCTAATTCCAAAACCAGCTAAAGACACAACAAAGAAAAAAATTACAGGCCAAAATCTCTGATGACTACAGATGCTAAATTCCACAACAAAATATTGGCAATCTCGATCTAGCAATACATTAAAAAGATTATACACAATGAAGAAGTGCAATTTATCCCAGGCATGCAAGGGTGATGCAATATTCACAAATTAATACATAATACAGCACATAAACAAAATGAAGAACAAAAATTACATGATCATATCAGTAGATGCTGAAAAAGCATTTTATAAAATACAGGACCCATTTATGATAAAAACACTCAGCAAAGTGGGAATAGAGGGAACATACCTCAATATAATAAAGATCATATATGAGAAACCCACTGCCAAGACAATAATCAATGAGCAAAACCTAAAGACTTTCCCTTTAAAATCAAGAACAAGTAAAGGGTGTCCACTTTCTGCACTATTATTCAACATGGTACTGTGAGTTCTAGTCATAGCACTCAGACAAGAAAAAGAAATAAAAGGCATCCAAATTAGAAAGAAGAAAGTAAAACTATCATTATTTTCAGGTGACATGATAGAGTACATGGAAAACACTATAATCTCTGCAAAAAAGTACTCAACCTAATACATTAATATTGAAAAATAATGGGGTACAAAGCCAATAGTCATAAATCAATGGAATTTTGTACACCAACAATGAACCATCAGGAAGAGAAACTAAAATAATCCCATTTACTAAAGCAACAAGAAAAATAAAGTATCTCATAATAAATTTAACCAAGGAGGTTAAAGACCTATACTTGGAAAACTACAGAACACTGAAGAAAGAAATTGAGGAAGATACAAATGAATGGAAGAATATACCATGTTCATGGATTGAGATAATTAACATCATTAAATTGTCCATACTACTCAAAGCAATCTGTAGATTCAATACATTCCTATTCAAATATCAATGGCACATTTAATGGATCTAGAACAGGCATTGCAAAAATTTATGGAATAAAAAAAGGACCTGAATAGCCTCAGCAATCTTGAGAAAGAAGAATATAGTTGGATGAATCACAATACCTGATCCTGATATAAAACTAAACAACAAGGCCACTGTGATCAAAACAGTCTGATACTGGCATAAAATCAGACTCATAGACCACTGGAACAGAACAGAGACCCCAGAAATAAACCCATGTCTCTGTCAATTGATATTTGCAAAGGGGACATGAGCACACGGTAGAGTAAAGATAGTTTCTTCAATAAATGGTGTAGGGAGAACTGGACTGTACATGCAGAAAAACTGAAACTAGACCACCAACTTACATCACACACCAAAATAAACTCAAGATGGATAAAATATCTAAATATAAGTCATGATACCATAAAAGTCCTAGCAGAAAATATAGGCAGTAAAATTTCAGATATCCCGTGTAGCAATATTTTTCCAATATATCTCCTAGGACAAGGGATATAAAGGAAAATTAAACAAATGGGAGTGCATTCAACTAAAAAAGCTTCTGCACATCTAAAGGAACCATCATTAAAATGAAAGGGGAACTGGCTATGAGAGAACGTATTTGTCAATGATACATCAGAAAATGATTTGATCTCCAAAATATATAAAGAACTCACATGACTCAACACCCAGAAGACAAAAAATCCAATTAAAAAAGTAGGCAAAGGATCTGAAAGAACACTTTTCCAAGAAGGACATACAGATGACCCATAGACATATGAGAAGATGCTCAACATCACTAGCCATCAGAGAGAGCAAATTAAAAGCACATTGAGATATGACCTCATACCTGTCAGAATGGCCAACATTAATAAATCAACAAACAATTGCTAGTGAGGTTGTGCAGAAAAGGGAGCGCTTTTGCACTGTTTGTGAGAATGTGACTGGTGCAGCCACTGTGGAAAACAGTATGGGATTTCCTCAAAATGTAAAAGTAGAACTGCCTTTTGGCCCAGAGATTCCATTGCTGGGAATATACCCTAAGTATCCTACAACACCAATTCAAAAGAACTTATGCACCCCAATGTTCATAGCATCACAATTCACAATAGCCAAGTGCTGGAAACAGCCTAAGTGCCCATTAATAGATGAGAGTATTAAAAAACTCTGGTACATTTACAAAATGGAATATTATGCAGCAGAAACAAAGAAGGAATTCTTATCTTTTGTAATGGCATGGTTGGAACTGGAGAGTATTATGCTAAGTGAAATAAACTAGTGGGTGAAAACCAAATACTACGTGATCTCACTTTTAAAACAAATCTAACAAACAAAATAAACTAATGTGCAAAAAAAAACTTGTGACATGGGAACGTGGAACAGACTGACAGCTGCCAGGAGGGAATGGTGGAAAGAAGGGGAAGGGATTAGTCAAAGAACATGTATGAATGAGTCATAGACATGAACAACAGTGTGAGGATTGACTGTGGGAGCCAGGGGTGGGCTTGGTGGAGGAGGGCAAGATGGAAATATTGGGACAATTGTAATAGAATAAACAATAATAAAAAATAAAGACATAAAAATATCAGAAAAGAAATAAAACTGTTTTCTGGGTAAGTTTGGTAAATTGTTTATTAGAAGAATTTAGCATTAATAAGAATTGGTTTCCAGTGAAATAGGTTTTGAAAATTAAAGCCCAATATTTCTGCTAATGGGAAAATCTTTTTGGCCACTTCACCAAAGTCACCCCATCTTACAGTAAGTAGAGGCGCAGAGAGCCCAGGAAGGCTTGATTTGTTGTGTTTGATACAGAGAAATCTGATTAGATCACTGGGGAGGGGGTGTACTAGGATTAGTTTGCTGAGGAGACAATGTGAACATTCTAACAGGACTGGCTGAGGAACTTAATGCCTCCAGAGTGCATCATGATTGAGAAGATTTGAAATAAAAGAAGCATTCTTGGACTTTCAGGTATGTTCTTCCTTGAGGGTGCCTAGATCTTCATGCTGTAGGTCAATCATGCCTGCATTTCTCAGAAATGGTATTTGTGGGAAGAAACTGTGGGTGCAGCCTAAGATTGGGCTGATCTGGCAGAGGGTGACAGGGTTATTCTTTGGGTATTCTAGAGCTAATGACCTCTGAGGCAGAAGATTTCCATTCTTCTAAAAATTGTGTAGCTTTTGTATCTTATATTGTTTTAGTTTGTAAACTAACCCTATAGAAATAGGATAACTAAAAACTAACAGGGGGAATAATAGGAGAACTCTTAATTGATAGGTTTAAGTGATTAAAACTGTAACTAAAGAGTTAAAGAGTTTATAGCCTTAATTGATAGGCTTAAGTGACTAATGGTGTGGAAAGTTGTTATTCCAAAATTGTGAAGTTTTGAATAAATGCTCCCTTCCTTTATCACCAAACCTTTGCCTCTGGAATTTTGCCTAGAGGGTGGAGGTAGGCAGCAGGACCCCAATTGCTGTTTTGATAGGGAAGAGGTCCACCCAGCTCCTCTCCCTATTCTTTCAGAAGCCTCACAGCAACTTACTCTTACTCTGCTTTCCTCCATTCCCCCCACCCGCTCTAGCTTTTCTACTTTTACTTCAGTAGCTCCAAGTTTTCCCCAAATTAGGTAGAGATCTGCTGGTTTCTTACCATTAGTTCAGGATATATTCCTTTTCCACAACTTTTCTGTGTTAACTATTGATGGACATTTTTAGGTAATCAGTCTTCTAATTTTTCAGAATTCCACATAAAAATAATTATTCATAGTGCTAAACAGAACTACTGGACATTCACATATCTCTAAAATTCACTGTTTTGAATATCTTTCATGCCTCTGTGGTTTTGTTTTTTGTTTTGTTTTGTTTTGTGTTTGTTCTGTTTCTGCACCCTTATACTTGCCCCAATGTATTCTACTTAGAATATGTTTCTAGATGACAGAAACCAGATCTATGTCTTTCTGTTGATACAATGGTTTGTACAGTGTCATCAAATAAAATTAGTGTTAAATGCCTACATTAGATTATGACTATGTTTAAGCTAAAATGGACTATTGGTATTGTAAAGAATCTCTCCACTAAAAGAAATGGCCTCAAGAAAGATGTCTAGTAGCTAACAGCTCATCATGGGGTAAAAATTCAATCACAATAATCACACATTTACTATAGATTTACTGAATATTTATCATGGGAATGGTAATTGCTTTATCTTTTTCACAATACTATGGTTATTTTTAAACAATAATGAATATGAATTTTTTATAACTATTAAAATGTATAGATGTAAAATTTTGACTCCAATTACAATATGCTTAGGGGTTTTCTACACCACCAAGGAATTCTTAGACACTAACTGGGTGTCCTACAATTCAACTCAAATCTGATGCCATCTACTTAGAGATAGTGTCAGATCCTACAGTTTAAGGGCTAAGTCCTATTAGACTGCTCCCATCTCAAGCCTTCAGATACCAATCACAAGTTCAGAACTCAGTACAGAGCTCAGAGAAACATTGTACTTACCAGTTTATTATAACCAGATAGAATAGATGCATAGGGAAGAGTATGTGGAAAGAATACTCAGCTTTCATGCTTCTGGGGATGCCATGTTCACTAACCCTGAAGCTCTTAGAACCTCTTACCTTTTGGATTTTAATGGAAGCTTCATTACATAGGCAGTATTGATTAAATAATTAGCCATTGGTGATTGAATTCAGTCTCCAGCCCCTTTCCCCTCCCCAGAGGTATTGGTAAAACCAGAAGTTACAACATTGTAATCACAGAGTTGGCTCCACTGGCAACCAGCCTCCATATTTAGGCAGGGTCCAAAAGTCATGTGATTTATATAACAGGTATATCTCAATCATTCTCTTCACTTAGGAAATTTCAAAAATTTTAGTAGCTCTGTGCCAAAAATTGGGACAAACACCAAATATATTTTTCTTTTTATAAATCACAATATTGCATGGTATATAAGGTTATGTGATTCATCACAATTATTTCAACAATATAAATATAAAGTTCTCATGGAAACAAAAAATTATTATTTTCCTGCTACAATCTGTTTACTATATTTACATGCAACTTGGAATTATAAAGAAAGTCAAATTATTTGAAACTGTGTACAATCAAAACTCACTACATATGGAGCTTGGCAAGATGACAGAGGAGTGAGTGGAAGCCACACTAACCTCCTCCCATGACTAATCTGGAATTACAATTAAATTTTGGGGAAATTGTGGAGAAATTACCCAGAACAAACAATGCAACAATAGTGAGAGAGAAGCCTTAACCTTGGACAGACAAAAGAACTAGCTTCAGAACAGCCTGTCTGATGAGGAATGTGGTGGAGGCTCCAGAGGGCTGGCTGGGTGCCCACAGGCAGCAGTGCTGGAGGGATAATTAAGCTGAAGGTTGGATCTCCCTGAGAGAATTGGGGTCTAAACTCTAAGCTGGAATCACCAGCCTAGAACGCCAGAGCCCAAAAAGTACACAGATAACTGGTGGCGAAAAGTGTCAGGGTTGCTTTCCACCAGAGACTGATAGCTGGGGACTCAAAAAGAGCTGTTTGAAGGGCCAATGTGCAAATTTTTATTTGCTGCCAGTTACCCTAGGTTCTGGCAAAGGTGGGAGCAGAGCGGACTTGAGACACCTGAGGAAAGACTGGGGAGGGAAGCTTTGAGGAGAAAGCAGAGAGGATTAACCAGAGGGATCCCAGTGCTGAGTCATCTCCCAAATGCAGGAGCCTGAGAGGAAACAACAGCCCTGCTCCCAAGAGAGACTCTGGCAAGCAAGGCTCTGTGGTGCTTAAGCCTGACTGCTGAGTGCAGAATGGCCAGATTGCTAACTGAAGGAGACAGCCGCAGATGTAGATCCCTGGCCAAGGTAGGGGGGTAGAGTGGACTAGAGATACTTGGGGAGAGACTGAGGATGGAGGCTTGGGGGAGAGAACTGAGAGAGCTGCTTCCAGGATCCTGGTGCTGAGTCATCACCAATACTGCAACAGCCATCCTACTAAAGCAGACCACTCCCCTTCAAGCAGCAGCAGCCTGAGGGAAAACAATAGCCTCAACCTCAGGAGGATTTTTTCCCCATACTATGAGGCTTAAGCATGACTGCTAACTGTAGAGTGACCAAAATAACAACTGAAGGAGACAACTATAGACAGCAAGTCTCTGGGAGTCTCAGAGCAGGCTGCCTAAGGTCAGACAGGGTTAACATCTGATACCACCAGAGGTTGGACCCAGAAAGAAAAAAACAGTGACAAATACTAAAGGCTACCGAGATGAAATCCACTGTGTTTTCTCCATGATTAGCAATATTTTCTTTCCTGCATAGCTTTTAAACATTCATTTCTTATCCAGCAAGTTTGTGCATATTAAGTCACTAGAATTTTTACTATAGTTTATGTCTCTCCTTTCTTATAATAGTCTTAATCTCCTTACACTCCTTTTAATTTAATACTGGTTCATTTGCTGTTGATACTGAGATTGAGTGAGGAGAAAAATATTTTTGCAGATTTGAGTTTCTTCCCTGGGCTTTCTGATTTTCTTGTGGCAGCACCTGCACAACAGCACACAGACATGGCAGTGACCCTCAGTCAACCAGCTGGAGGGAAGGTTCTACCAAAGAATTACCCAACACCAATCAAGCCCCAAATACATCCAGAGAGCCAACATCAATGGCATCCCAAGCAACAGAATTATAGTAGGGGATTTTAACACCCCACTGTCAAAAAATGGGTAGATCTTCCAAACAAAATACCAACAACAATATTGCAGCATTTAAAATACCTTAGATCAAATGGGAGTAACTGATATATAGAGAGAGCCTTTCATCACAAAGAAGGAAAATACACATTATTTTCAAGTTCACATGGGACATTTTCAAAGATAGACTGCATGAGAAGACACAAAACAAACCTCAACAAATTCAAGAAAATTGAAATCATATCAAGCATTTTCTATGACCACAAGAAACTGAAACTTGAATCAAACCTCAAGGAAAAAACTCAAAAACACTCAAACTCATAGAGATTGAATAGCATGCTGTTAAACAATGAATGCGTTAAGAATGAGATCAAGGAAGAAATCAAAAAGCTTCTGGAAACAAATGAAAATAAACTCACAACAATCGAAAACTCATTGGAAACCTACCTAAAAAAGATAGAAACATTTCAAATAAAAGAACAAACCCTACACCTACAAGAAGTGGAGGAACAATAACAAAAACAGCCCAGAGCAAGTAGAAGGAAGGAAATAACCAATATCAGAGCAGAATCAAATGACATATGAGACTAAAAGCACAATTCAAATGATAAATAAATTCAGGAGCTGGTTCTTTGAAAGCATAAACAAAATCTACAAGCTTTTAAGGAGACTCATCAAGAAAAAAAGAGGGAGGACACCAATAAATAAAATCAAGAATGAAAGAGAAAAAATTACAATGATACCACAGAAACACAAAGGATTATAGGCAATTACTACAAAGATACCTGCCAAGAAATTTGAAAACCAAGGTGAAATGGACAAATTTCTAGAAAAAAATAATCTTTCAAAATTCAATGAAGAAGAAGCAGAAAACCTGAACAGACCAATAACAGCTGATGAAATTGAAGCCATACTCAAAAAACTCCTGATACACAAAAGCCCTGGACTGGATGTTTCAAAGGAGAATTTTACAAAGCATTTAAGGAAGAGCTAACCAGATCTTTCACAGACTACTCCAAAAAAATCCAAGGTGATGGAAGACTCCAAAACTTTTTATGCAGCCAGCATCATCCTAATCTCAAAACAAAATAAAGACAGAACAAACAAAGAAAACTTCAGGCTAATATCGCTGATGAATATAGACACTAAAATCCTCAACAAAATATTGGCAAACCACATTCAGCAATACATTAAAAAGATCACACACCATGATCAAATGGGATTCATCCTAGGGATGCAGGGATGGTACGATATTTGCAAATCAATAAACATAATACGTCACATAAACAAAAGCAAAACAAAAAATCACACAATCATATCAATAGGTGGGGAAAAAGCATTTGATAAGGTACAGCACCCATTCATGATAAAATCACTCAGCAAAGTGGGAGCATTCCTCAACTTAATGAAGGCCGTATATGGGAGATATACAGCCAACATCATACTCAATGTGCAAAAACTAAAACCTTTTCTGCTAAGATGTGGAACAAGAAAAGGATGTCCACTTTCACCTCTTCCCCCCACTCCCAAAAGCTTTCGTTTTATTCTGCTCCTTCCAGTGGCTGGCAGGCTGCACTGGGTATGCAAGCTCTTATTTTCTTAAAGCTACAATGGAGTTGAAGGACAAAAAAAATGATACTAGGGTAAGTTAAAATGTTAAAAAATGTATTTCTTACCAAGATCCAGCCGTTTTTCTTGATAAATATTCATTGCATTGCTGCAATCTTTTGGATAATTACCAGAGTTTTAGAAAGGAGAGTCTGACCTATTTTTGTTTGCCATTTTCTTGGGCGGTGGGGGGGGGGGGGTTGTGTGCATTTGTGTAAGAGAAAAATTTTGATACATATGCCATCATTTCTGTTTCTATGACTCACCAAACTGTTTTAAATAGTAGCTGCACCATTTTATATGGATATGATCAATGTATAATCAATAGTAAGTGTTCCTATAGTCTCACTAATACTTTTGCATAGTGGTCTTTTTGTTTTAGGTATTCCTATAGGTGTTGCATTTTCTACCCACCACTCCCCAGCCCCCAGCCAAACTCACCTCCCTCCCTTGCTTCCACCCTCCCACTTGGTTATGTCCATGTGTCCTTTGTAGTAGTGTAACTGGAAAACATACCGGCATTCAGGCTGCCTGTCACTACCAAATCCAATCAGCAATGACACCAATTGAATCTTTTATAGGCGCTTTATTTAGATGACCAGTGATCTAAGAAGATGGTGGGTTCATACCCTAGCAGCCCATCTTCCCTTCTTTTTCCTGACCAGATCTTTTATAAGGGGGTTGGGGGAAAAATACAGAAATTGGTGAGATTCTTTGAAACTGCAGCTGCAGCACTTGGCAATTAGCTGACTCCACGGGGGAGGGGTAGTTGCCTGCTTCTTCTCCGTAGGGAGGTTCAGATGTCTCAAAGCTGCGTATCCCTAGTCATTGCTCCAGAAGGTCAGCCGCTTTCTCCCAGATGCCAGAAGGGACTTATCTGTAGTTTCTGAAACAAAAAGCTAATACACATTACTTGCTAGATTTGTGGCTATTTATTTTGAACTAATATTTTCCAAGTCTTAAACCCCCTATCAGTAGTTCCTAAAAACCCTTCTCCTCACTGTCCCCTTCCACCTCTCCTCTGG
>PVIA01014497.1:0-26815 GCA_004024845.1 Tonatia bakeri
GTAATGGGGTCTGTCATGACAGCTCCAAGCTGTGAGGTCCTTCTTGGCTGCAGGACAGGCAGACAGGTGGCTGGAGGGGAGCCTGTGGCAGGACAGGTGGGATAGGGCACATAGGGGAGGATGGGAGCTTCTGATGTTCGGACACCACCTGGACAAGGAGACAGGGAGATGTTGATACCCTTGACATGTCAGCCTTCCTCCTTTCCCCTGCAGAACAGGGACAGAGAGTGGCCTTGGGCATCTGCTTTCTCCATCTAGCTACTCCCTGCAGCATGGTGCCCTCTGCAGCAAGAATGTTACAGTGAAGAAAGGGGAGAAGGCGTTTGTTACTCTGTTGGTCACCAAACCCCACTGTGCAAGGAGAAAGCCCTGCTTCCTGTGCTGTGCCCCTAGGGCACCCCAGAGGGTCCCAGTGAGCCCTGGGTGCAGCTGGGGCTAAGTGGTCAGAGTCTTACCGGAAGTGTAGTCAGCAGTGGGCACCAGGGTAGCTACCTGCAGATCATATCCCAGATTCCCGGCCTCGGGCAGCACCCGCCCAGTGTCAGGGTGGATGAAGTAGCCAGAGGATATGGACTCTCTGTGGCCGCTGGCTGGAAGCATTGAGTACTTGGGGCCAGGGACCTTCAACTTGGTGATGGGATTCACACTGATGTCATCAGCACATCCTCCAGGACTTGCTGAAGCTGCAGGAAAGCAAAGGCCTGCTCAACAGCCTCCCCCCACCACACACACACATTCTGAGGCCAGTGAAGCAGGCCGGAGCTTGGGTGGTGACTGGGAGGAGTTGGCAAGAAGCCCACCACAGCCCCCATAGCAGGGGCTCCTGAAGGCAGGACTCCACATTAGAAACATGACACTTGACACCATATTGCAGGCTGGCAGCAGCTGGAAAAACCCTGGGAGATGGTAGTGTCCGATGTGACTGGGGAACTCCCTGAACTCAGCATGCCCACAGGGTGCCCCAGGGGGTCTTTCTGACACTCTCCCTTTCCAGGCAAGTCCAGCATTTCCAAATGTGGCCTTTTGCATTCATCCATCAAGCTTTTACTCTCAGGAAGCATTACCTTGCATGTAAAGCTATAATTTGTGTAATTAGTGATGGTTTGATTTGTTTCCTTCTCTGTTCCTCCCACTTCTGAGGCTCCCTCTTCTGTAACACAGACACTCGTTCAGACTACTGCACAGGAAGCCTCTCCCAATCCTGGGGGTTTCCACTTTGTTTTGTCTTCTTCCTCCTTTCCTCTTCTGCAGTGTCTTGGGTGTGGAACTCAAGCTTTTGTAGGACCCATCTCCCAGAATGCAGGGTCAAGTTTCCTGGGGCCTCTGGCTGAGGCTGAGCAGGGCTTACCTGGCTGCAGCAACTCCGCCCCTGTGCCTGTGCCCAGGACACCCCAGGCCTTCATGCGGTGGCCCTCCTGCAGCAGGGCCCAGGATAGGTGGCTCAGCACAGTATCCAGCTGAGAGATTTCCCTGCAGTGACATGGAGGAGGGCTCATCAGGGGGAGGAACGATTCCCAATGCGCAAAGTGCATTTGCCGTGGTCAGTTCCAGGACCCCATGAAACCACACTCTTTCCTCCCTTGCTGCAGATCTCCCTAAGTCTGACTCAGATTCACCAGGTACACACCCTTCTGGGTTCTGCTCAGCCTGGGAGGACTTCGCGGGCCAGGAATCTGTCTGTGCCTTCAGCAGCCGCTGAGCCGCCAGCAGTGCTGAGCAGAAAGAGGCCCACTGCTCCTGCCTGGCACCAAGGTCTTGGCGAAGGAGCTTCAGTTGGTGACTAAGGCTTGCTGCGTACTCGCCAGCCAAGTGCCGCCTTCTCCTGGCCTCCTCCTCCGCAGCCCGGGCCGCCGCTTCAGCAGCCTGGGGTCAGAGATAACTCTGCAGGCTTACCTACAGGCGCTACAGCCACCAGCGACAGCAGCCTCCAGGACTGGACATCCAGCTTCTGTTGGGAACTCTAGAGCATTCTGGGCAGGCATGGGAGCAGTGGCAAAGAGGGGGAGAAATCCCCAGGGTTGGGTGTGGGAGTGGGGCTAAAAACCCTGGGGTCTGGGAGCTGGAACTGAGGGGAGAGGTGCTCAGGAGAAAAGCCTGGGCCTCAGTGAGTGCAGAGGAGAGTCACATTTGGGCACAGGGAACACAGCCCAACCTGTTGATGTTTCTTCTCTGGGCTCCCCAGGGGCTGGTCAGTGGAGGTGGGGGTGCCACGTGCAGCACTCCACAGCTGCCGGAGAGAGCGAGCTTCGTCCGCAAGTTTGAGCCAGAGGAGTTTGAGCTGTGAGACAGGATGGATGGAGTAGCCAGTGAACGCTTGAAGTCTCCACTTTCACGGCCTTGATCGCAGCGCCCCCTGCTGCCAGTCTGTGGAAGGACTCCAGGGGACAAAATGCAGGAGACACTTGGAAGGAATGGCTGAAGACCAGCTGAGGCAGGTCCTGGCAAGTTCCAGTTTACACATTCTGCCTGGGGAATCCCTGGCCCAGTTTCCATACTTGTATAGGTGGTACATTTTATAATTTGTACAGTTGTGTGCATTTTGCTCCCAACGTGTACCACCTACTGCTTGAATCTGCTCACTCAGTTGAGCTACTGAGGACCAGAAATGAGGCTCTGAGAAGACACTCCAGAGGCGGCATTGATCTGAGGCCCTAGGTCTCATAAACTCCATCTTAAATTTAATCTGAAATCGATTCCCCCTCTCATATACTCTCCTTTTTTTCTAATTCATTTAGCCTCCATGTCCCATGACCAACTCTCCCAGAGGGAAGATTTCCAGCCCTGCTTGCTCATCAAGCTCCTCCATTTACCTCTTCCTTGGTCTGGCTGAGTCTGGTGGTCACTGACAGAGACTGCCTGAGCAGGATCTCATAGAAGGTTTCTGTGTCAAACCACTCCAGGTCCACCTGGTCCTCAGCCTCCCAGCCTAGGTGGGAATGGGAAGCAGGATTATTCTCCTGAAATGCAAATACAAACTTCCCTACAGATCCTCAATGGTCTAGACACAGTCTTGCTACTAAGAACGTGGTCCTTGGATGAGCACCTTTGGCTTTGTTGGGGAACTCACTAGAAGTGCAAAATCCCAGGTCCTATCCCAGCCCTATTGCAGCAAAAGATCCCTAAGTAGTTCACAATCACTCTGGAGCTTGGAGCAAACAAATGAATTCCAGGGCTGGCATCTGAGGACTGTACTTTGACTAGCAAGGGTAGAAGGCGAAACACCTCAGCAAGACCTGTAATGTGTTCTACAATTCATTCCTTTAGGTGGTACTGGTCATTTCCTAACTTGGTTACTTTGTACATGGTTACATTACTTTTCTTTTGGAAAGTTTGTATGTAGATGTCTCTTTCCCTGTGACACTGTGCATTCCTAGAATCTGGCAGTATCTGGCTCTCAATAAATATTTATTGAGCAAATGAATGATTAGAGAGGAATGGAACAATAAGCAGCCTAGGAAGATGAACAAAGGAAGCAGAAGCTGGCTTTGGATTTGGAGGCCCCTCTGAGATTCTAGCCCAAGTCTGTCACTCACCGTGACCTCCCTCAACCCTGGGAGTATCAGAGTCTTGGTGTGATCCACCTCTCCTCGCTGATGTCATGCCAGTTCTTGGAGAAGTGTAGGCATGCAAGTTGTATCCTTGCTGATGCTTCCTGAAGATGGGTTGGGGAGTGGCCTTTCGGGCCCAGCTCAGGCTGTGACACTGAATCTACAGGACACATAATGGGGCAACGTGAAGGAAAGCGGGGAGTGAGGGAGAAGCATCTGATTTGAAGACTCTGAGAGGAGGAAGAGCCCCGCTCAGCTGTGACTAGGGAGTGCCTCCTCTCCTCTTGTTTGGCCCATTCTAACGGCCGATATATCTCTTTGTGAGATATATTTCTCCTCTCTAAT
Source organism: Tonatia bakeri (assembly GCA_004024845.1). Classification (NCBI taxonomy): domain Eukaryota; kingdom Metazoa; phylum Chordata; class Mammalia; order Chiroptera; family Phyllostomidae; genus Tonatia; species Tonatia bakeri. Next base: position 3,894 of record PVIA01014497.1, read on the forward strand.
TCATCTCAGTCTTCCACTTTATCGCTAGAGTAAAAATAAGTCTTACCAGGGTTTCTTCCTTACTGAAAATGCTAATAGATCCCCAATGCCTACAGGATAAAGTCCACACACTTCTTAGAGGGCCCACAAGACCTTCCACAATTTGGTCTCTCCCCCAGTTCCAACCCATTCCTATCCTTGCGCCCTAAGCTGCATTCTCGAGGGGCCGTGCTTGGTTCCCTGAGCAGGTGAATGCTGTGTTGTGCTCCTGTGCCTTTGCTTATAATACTCCCTTTCTCTTCCCCACCCCTCCTCCCAAGTGCACTACCCCCCACCGCCCACTCGCCAATGCCTTTGTTAGTACAGGGACTGCATTCCTGTATTCTCATATTTCAAGCCTCCTTCAGGGATCACCTCCTCCAGAAAGTCTGTCCTGACCCCCCAGGGAGAACAGTCAACTCCCTCCCTTGTGCAACTGGGTCACTCTGGACACACTTTCACCATAGCTCTGCAGCCCTTGCTGACATCTATTTGTTTCCGTGTCTGTATTCTCCCTACTTAACTTTGCCCACTGGAAGCCTAAGACTATACCTTTGTCACTTTGGCATCTTAGCAACTATTATAATGCCTACTGCAAGAGGGGACAAAAGACCCATTTACATGGGATTGGAGAGGTAGCTTGGTATTGTGATTAAGAAGTCCCAAGTGCAGCTTTACTCACCAAGAGAAGCAGGCAAAGTCCCAAGAGAAGGACAATCTCTCCCAGGACTCCTGGCCAGTCAGACCTCTTCAGGGGGCTGGGGATTCTGGCGATGCCAGTTTGGATGAGATACCTGGGAGTTGTGGAGGCAAATGGCCCTTCTCTGAAGCACTGGCCCCCTGGTGGCAGGGTGCGGACATACTGTGTGAAAAGAAGTCTGTTCAGTCTTTGTTCCACTGTCTGCTAGGAACTGGCCATGGGATGGAGTGGGAACCCAGGCTTGTCAACACTAACTGAATAATCCAGATTTTTGTGCAGACCTGGGGGGAGCAGGAGCTGGGTTTTACCTGGGAAATGACTTCATGTCAGATAACTAACTGTCTGGGGAGCTGTCTGCACATTCCCAGGCTAGGGCAGCACAGCCTCTTAGAAATTGTGGTAAAAGGCTGAGATACTAAATTTGGTGTATGACCTGGATCAGTGGTGGCATCATGAGCAGGTCACATGGGTAAAAGCCTGTGTAGATGGGCTTGGGATCTGTGCCTTTGAGATGAAAAAGGGTGGGGACGGGGAAATGAGGCGGAAGGCTGTGAGACATGACAGAAGTTCTGATGGCCTTAGCTACACACTCTTTTCTTATCCTCACAATCTTTCCCTCCTCATACATCACAAGTTGGGCTGCTCCGGAGCTGCCCCTGGGCATCTCCAGAATTATCTGTTAGGACTGAAACTCAGAGGGCACTCAGGACATCTCCCTCCCTGGAGATTTGCCTGGGATGGTTATGAGGCAATATTTTTTAAACAGAGAAGAGATAGTGGGATAATGTCCTAAATGAAAAACAATCCATTGTGGACCAACCATCTTTCGATGCTGATTGCTGCTCAGACGAAAGACATAGACCCCGGGCTGCTGGAACTGCTGAAGAAAGAAGAAGGGGCTTTGGTCGTGGAGTGGGGCCTCCTCAGCCAAGGCTCGGAAGTGCCCCCAGTCAAACTCCGCTAGTGTGTTATAGAAGTGGCCCCTGGGGGTAGAGAAAGGCGGGGAGTGTGTTGTCTCCTGGAGGCGGCCGCAAGCACAGGAAAATTTCCCCTCCAAGGTTTCGACAGTGTTGAGTCATGTCCTCTGGACACTCACAGGTCATACTCAGGGTAATGCTCACGGGTCACCAGGAAGGCCAGTGTATCATTGATTTGGAGGCATACTGTGGGGTTTGGGATGCCTGGATCAGGGGGTGACAGGTCCCCAAGGTGTGTGGAGTTGAGGCTTGGTGACCAAGGATGGGTCAGATGTCCTTCCCTTGACTTTCCTGCACAAATTCAGAACGTGAGGAAGAGTAGCCATTCTTCAGATGAATGTGTGCTGGGAGCTGGGACAGGCAGAGGAGGGAGAGGAAGGCAATAGGTGTCCTCGGGGTTGGGGGGATGCTCACCTGCATCCTGGCCCGGGAACCTGGACTCCCTGAGGGGCAGGCCAAGGGCAAGCAGCAGTTCACAACCTGGTCTGGTCAGGCCCAGGAAGCCAGTCGCTAGAACACGACAGGGCTCTCCTGAACCTGCAGGGCCCTGGGAGAGAGTTTTTCTGGTACATGGATACAACTGACACTGTCCATCCCTGATCTGCACGTGGAAGGATTCAACTTCCTAAAACACTGAGGGGCTAGAATCCACATGCACTTCCTGGGGAGCCCCCCCTGGGAGAGGCAATGCCATCACTCCCCAGTTTCTGCTTGCAGGGGCAACACTTACACTGGGCATGGACAAGCCTTGTCTATGTGTGGTCTCAAGCCATGGCCTCCCTGAGGCCTCCCTCAGTCCAGCTGTCTTACCGTCCATCCTGACCACATACAGAGGGACAGGCTTCTGCCTTTGGTCCAAGTGGCAGGGATGGCCAACTGCACGAGGGGAGGAAGGCTTGTCCAGAAGGTAAAATTCCTGGGAACAAGGAGGTCAGGGAGGTGAGGAGGGCACAGGGCTTTCTTGAGCCCCATCTGAGTATCCTGTTGAAGGGAGGTGGCAGGGGGAATAGGTCTAAGAGCCCCATGGGGAAGGGGCAACCTACAGTCATGACACTGGATGCATCTCTTGCTCATGTGGGAAGGTTTCCATGACTGTTCCCTCTTTGATGAACACAATGACTTCTATAAGGAGTTCTACAGGATGCAATTAAACTGACAAAGGGGCTGTTTCTCTGGTACCAGAGAGTGTGCCAGTGGTGTGGTCAGTGAGTAGCACCTGGACCCCATGCACAAGCAACCACACGTGCTCCCCGCTGGGAAGCAGAGGCTGAAGGTACTGGGTCTGTGCTCTCAGCAGTGGCCCAACTCAGTAGGGGGTCGGACCCCAGGGCACGCTGTACCTGGCTCTTGGTGTCCTCAGTGGTGGAAATCTGTGGGATGCCCTCAGAGCAGCTGAGCCGTAGGACATGTCTCTGCCCCTCTGAGCACAGGGGGCCACATGTTCCACTTGAGTGTTGTCCCCAGCACAGACAAAGCCCCAGGCCTGGGTCGTAGCCATGGGCATCTCCCGGTGTGGCACACACCTGCACAAAGACTCTAGCTTCTTGGGGACACCTCCATTAGGGAGGTTTCCCTAGTTCTCCCCAGCTTCAGAGTGTAGCACACCGATCTCCATGTTTCCAGAAAGGGGCTAGTGGACCGAGCCCAGTGGCTAGGAGGTTGGGCATGCGAACAGGTGGCAGAGGGCTCAGAGGGCAGGGGGTGTATGTAATGTACCTCATAAGCGCAGTGCTCATTCCACTGATCCTTGGTCAAACATAGCCCCTCCTGGTTCCGGGTGGCTCCGTCCTTGCAGCTCTTGTGTTCCCGCCTGACACAACCCCTTGGCTCTCCAGCATCTTGATGGCCCGGAAGGCAGGGACACTGCCCGTCACTGGGCTGGGGGTTGGGGAGGGAGGAAATGCAGTTTCAGGTTGGTCGCAGTGAAACACATACCACCCTCGGCTGTGACCCTGACTGAGACGGGCCAGAAGATAAGGGGAGGGGAGGGGAGTGAGGATCAGCAGGACTGGACAGCAGTCAGGCCCCAGGGGAAGGTCCCTGGCACATGCTGGTTAGGGGCCATTGCAGTCAGAAAGACTTGGGAATTATAGGAAAGGAAGAATTCACAGCCATATTGTTTGTTGTCTTATAGGAAAAGTTCAAGTTGGAAGGGGTTGGGCCTGCATGTGTTTTGGGAGTGTTCCTAGAGGAGAACAGCAAGAGTCTGCCCTTTCCTCTGAGTAGTGTTGCCAGATTTAGCAAATAAAAATACAGGGTATCCAGTTAAATTGAATTTCAGATAAATAATTTCTTAATATAAGTATGTCCTATTCAATATTTGAGACATACTTATAAGCTTATCCATAATTTATCTGAAATTCAAGTTTAACTGGGCACACCCTATTTTAAATGGCAAGCCTATCCTCCGATCACTTGGAAACCGGAGCCAGTCCCGGTCAGGCTAAACCTGATCTGAGCTTGACTGGAGACAGAGGCAGTTTTGGAAATGCAGCCTGTCCTTGGGCCCCACTGCCAGAGAGGACGCACCTGGAACACACGGCCAGGCCCTGGGCAGATGCACGTGTCCTTGCCTTCTTCTGGCTGGGTGGCCTCTGAGCCACAGGGAAAACAGGCATCCTGGCCAGGCCAGGGGTTGAAGAATCCTCGAGGGCAGCGGTGGCAGAAGGAAGTGTTGTGGGGACTCTCTCTGGAGAGGAAAGTTCCAGGGGGACAGGAAGCAGGTAATGGGCCAGGACAGAGTCCACCTGTGGAGTGACAGTCCTCAGTAATTCAGGCTAACACTAAGCTCTCAGGAGCTGTGGATCCTCAGGTCATTTCCCCATGAGCCCTGTGTGGATCCCTGACTGCTCTGCTCCCTGACAAGGGGCTTTCTGACCAGCCCAGATGTCTCCGCACTCCTCTGCTTTACCCCCAACTCATTCAGAGCAAATTCAGCCCCAGTCCCTACCTTCTGGACACCCTGGCTGGTCCGGCTCCTTTTTTGAACAGGGTGTCTCATCCCCACAGTTCTGAGGTTTCTCCCTGCTCAGGCACGTGGAGTGCTGGAAGGCAAAGCAGAAGAGAGCTACACAGGTCAGTGTCCCCAAAGGGAAAACCCTCACCTTCTGGACAGAGAGAACAGTGAGAGGGAGAGAGGCAGACATGAAGGTGCGGGGAGGACAGGCACCAAGGAAGACCTTTGGGTACTTCTGGGGTCCAGATGGAGAGACAGAGGAGCAGAGGGCAAAGACTCAGTGACAGAGCTACCAGCACCAGGACAGGACAAAATCAGGACAGGAGAGACACAGAGAGCTCTGGGCCTGGGATCTGCATGTAGAGAGAAATGCCCGGGAAGGCCAGCCTCTGCCACTCACAGGAGCTCCAGGAAACACTCAATGAATATTTCATGAAGATGAAATCTGAGACATGGATCTCTGGGTGGCTTTGGCTCACACAACTTAAATATGCCGCCTCTCCCCCATATACATTTTCCAAGAGCAGCTGGTGTGTGTTGTGTGTGTGTGCAGAACTGGACTCTGGTGGCAAGGGACATTCCAGCTTTTTCCTTTTGCACGGCAAAGCCAATGGACCTCATTTAAGCACTCTGCCTGTGCAAAATCCTGTCAGAGAGGTGCAAAGGGAATGGAACAAGGCTCCTGACTTTGCTATCGATGCAGCCAAGTTTCCATATGATTGTAGCATCAAAAAGCATCTTAGAGATCATTTAGTTCTATCTTCCCAATTTACAGATGAGAAGACTGAGACCAGAATGATGGAAAGTTTTACAAATACATGCAGCCAGTCAAATGCTTTTAAAGAATATGCACACCTGAATTCCTGGAAACTGTAAAACAGCCACTGAGCCCTTGGACCACCATGTGCCGCAACCAATGAAGCCCACAGCCAGTGGAGTGTGTTCCTGGCCTTGTTGTTAATTATCTTTGGAAACTGGTTCATCAGTTGCCTTATCACTTGTAGAAATGTGATAACAAATAATACTACTTGGCTTTCTTCACAGCAGTTGTGAAAATCAGTTGAATGTGAGGTGAGATACTACAATACTTGGAAAGCCGTAACTGCTAACAGAAGTAAGTGCTAATGGTGAGGTGAGGCTGCCAAGCGAAGGCGAGGATCTGAGGCTCTGGGGGCATTCAAGGCCACCCGGTTTGCAAGGGCAACTAGGAACTTGTTCATGAGGTCTCCGACTCCAGTTTGAATAGTCCTGGTTTGGGAGAGCCTTAAGAGAACTTGTATGACTGCACTCAGGCCTCAGTTTTGAAAATAACAAATGGTATATCTGGTTTTATTTGTTCCATGTAATTCTCCAAATTTTCCTCCTGTGAATGACTTGTGACTTAGTTGCTTCTAAAAAGAGATCCACCCATTCAGGACAAGGTGTCCCTCTACTTGAGGGCATTCCTTCCTTCCTTCCTTCCTTCCTTCTTTCCTTCCTTCCTTCCTTCCTTCCTTCCTTCCTTCCTTCCTTCCTTCCTTCCTTTCTTTCATTCCACATTTACTTATTGTGCACTTACTATGTACCAAGCTCTTTTGGGGGGCCGATGAGACCTACAAGAACGTGCCCCAAGGCCTGCAGGATTGTTGGAAGCTATTTGTGGCACTGTAGCTGGAAGGAGAATTGTTGGGGTGCAGAAGTAAAGGCTCGCTACAGAGACATTTCTCAGGGGGAAGAAATTAAGATCCCTGGGAACCTCTACTCCGAAAACACACCCTTTGTATCACTGCTGTCCAATAGAAATACAGTGTGAATCACATAGGTGATTCAAAATTTTCTATTAGCTACATTATAAACAAAGATGGAATTAATTTTAATAATGTTTTATTTAACCCAATGTATCTAAAATATTACTTCAACATGTAATCAATGTAAAAACAAATAATATGTACTCAACATTTTATTTTATACAAAGTCTTTGAAATGCATTTTACACTTCACAGCTCATCTCTGTTCGGGTATCTGCATACCAAGTGCTCAGTAGCCCCATGTGGCTGGTGACTGCCACACAGGACAGCACAGGGCGTCAGCCTCCAGCAAAGTCGCTTCTCTGCAGGCTTCTCTGGGCTTGTGAGTGCCTTCTGCTCCGCACCTCCTCTCTGTTCTGTTCTCCTGAGTAGCTCGGTCATCCTGCCCTGTCGGTCCAGATGGTGGCGCTGTGAGCTTGCAGGAAATTGTGGTGGAGGTTGGCAATGCTGGTGGTGGGGCTGCTGCTGGAGAACAGGAAAGGTAGTTGTAAGGGAGAATGTGTGCCCGCGCCTGTGTGGTGTCAATTAGTGCCATTACCTTAATCATTTTGTCAGAAATTAAGATAAACTTCTGTGAAATGTTTTATAACAGTTCTCCTAAAACTGTACTGTCCCTACCAATCACCTGGGGATCTTTTATTTTTTTTTATTTTAATTTTATGTTTTCTCTTTTATTTATATATATTTTTAAAGATAAAAATTGTATATATTTAAGGTGTACAGCTAGAAGATTTGATATACATTCACAGTGAAGTGATTACTATAGTCAAGCAAATTAACATGTATTTGCACATAGTTACCATTGTTTTTGTGATGGGAGTGCCTGAAATGTGCTCCCTTAGCGTGTTTCCGGCATTCAATCTCTAGACTCATTTATGTTACATAACTGAGACTTTACCCTTTGACAAACATCTCCCTATTTTTCCCAGCTCCCCAGGCCCCGGTAAACACCATTCTACTGTCAGCTTCTGTGAGTTGGACTTCTTTTTTATAAGAATCTACACATAAGTGACATCAGACAGTATTTACCTTATCTGTCTGTTTATTTTAATTAGCTTAACTTCATTCATATTGTCACAAATGGCAGGATTTCCTTCTCCCTCGTGGCTGACTAATAGTCCTTTATATATATAATATCTTTATCATCCATTCACCTGTTGACAGACATTTGGGTTGTTTCTATAACCTGGCTGTTGTGAATGATGCCACAGTGAACATAGAAATGCAGATGTGTGTTTTTAATTGTTGACACTATTACAGATACCCCCATTTTCCCACCTTTGTCTCCTTCAATCCAGCCCCCACCCCCTGATTCTATTTCTTTTTGATTCATACCCAGAAGTGGAATTGCTGGAACATACAATAGTTCTATTTTTAATTTTTTGAGAAACTTTCATACTGTTTTCCATAATGCCTGTAGGAGTTTACAATCCCACCAACAGTGCTTAAGTGTTTTTTCCTCCATATCCTTGCCAATGGTTGTTATCTTTTGTCTTTTTGATGATACCCATTCTAAAAGGTATGAGATGGTATCTCCCTGTGGTTTTGATTTGCATTTCTGTGATGATCAGTGGTATCGAACACCTTTTCATATATCTATTGGCAATTTGTATGACTTCTTTTGAGAACTGTCTACTCAAATCCTTTGCTTATTTTTAAATTGGGTTGTTTTCTTACAATTAATGGTCTGCGTTTTTAAAAGGGAGATTCTGATTCAATACTAAAGGTGATCTAGGGTGGGGCCTGAGCTTCTACATTTCTAACTATCTCTCAGGTAGAGGCATAGTCACGGTGTTTTACGTAGCAAAGTTTTGTGAGGGACTTTGACATGCGCCATCCTTTTTGATACAACGATTTTTCTGTGATAGACATTGCAGATAACCCCCTCTTATTAGGAAAGAAATAGAGGCTCAATGAGTTCAGTTTCTTGCTTAATATCACACTGTTAATCGGAAGTGAGATCAAGGGCAGAACCCAGGCATTTCTGGCTCCCAAACATATCCTTTCTACATCAATTACATAAATTTTCCAAGTGGCAGAGTGTGGGTTAGGGTAGGCGAACTTAGAGATCTTAAGGGAAATTCTGTACCTTTTTGAACTCTCTTCATCTTATGCTTATTGCAACTGGTGCCCAGTAACTCTTCCCGTTTCTCTCTCTGCTGTGAAATCAGTCACAACCATCATTTCTGCCTAGTGAATGGGACTGTGGGGTTGTGCTTGGCTGGTAATAGAGTCCTGGGGTCCTAAAAAGAATCAGATTACTTCAGTGGGTAGAGAGTATCCCATTTGAAAGGGACCCTAGAGGTTATGTCCTTCAACCTCCTTATTTTGAAGATGAGGAAACTGAGGCCCTGGAGAAGGGAAGTACCTCGTCTTGGGTCAACACACACACACACAAGATAGAAAATTCCCATAAGGTCAGGTCACTGGATCAGATTTCTAGACATAAGAAACTGAAAAAGAGAAAAGTTCAGATTGCTCCTCAAATCAAAGTTTGAATTTAAAAATCTAATCCTAATTGGTTTTTACTAGGATGTCTGGCCTTAAAATCTTTAGCTACTGGGGATATTTTGGGGCTAGAATGTGGCAAAGTATTGAATGAGCTCCTTTGCATAGCCTGGTCCTGTGGGAATATGAACAACGCATAGGACATGAATGGACGCTGCCCTCATAGGCCGTATGTGTGACAGATGAGGGCACTGTGAAAGATGGAGATGGTGCTAAGGTGTGCGAATGACTGCATGCTGCAAGGACACAGAGAGAGGATGCTCCCCAGACTTTGTTGTGCAATAAGCAATGGGAGTGGGAGAGTAAATGACGAAGATCACGGTGTGACACTGGCCACTGTGAGTTAATGCTACTAGTCTTCCTTCCTGCATTGACTCACACATTGCATTAACTGGTGGAATCGAAGAAAGAAGTATAGACATTGGTTCCAATCCCTCGTTCTAGAGCTGAGGAAACTGAGGCGCAGAGAGGCTAAAGGATTTCACAAGGTTACGCACTTAACTGGGTGATGGCAAATGCAGTGCCCAAACTTCCATCAGTGATTTTTTTTCACAGTACCATGATTGGAGCCTTAGGTTTTCCTTTGAGATCTCAGTCTTTTCTCTTTTCCCCAGCACCAATATTTATTTATTTATTTATTTTTTTCTGTTCCTTGAAGCTTACATCAGAATGTCTAAGTGACAGGAAAGGTTGTGGCTTTCAAAAGCACTCTTCCTTGGTTGACAGTTTACTTTGATCCGCCTGCTCCCCTCCTCGTTCCCTCCCACAAAGAAATCCCCCACTTAGCTTTTGATGCTCTACTCTCTTGCCTTAATTCTCTGGCATCACCAACCTCTCCCTTTCCACTCTCTCCTTCTCTCCTGCCCTCCAGTTTTGAAGACAATGTGGTTCTATTACTTCTTGGGAGCATGGCTTTCCTATTTCCCTCCCTTCCCTTTCCTTCCCCTCTCCTTCCTTCTCTCGCTCTTCACTCCTCTCTCTCTCTCTCTCTCTCTCTCTCTCTCACACACACACACACACACACACACACACACGTGTAGAGCTTTGATTTAATCATACTCAGTTCATGGCACATTGTCATTGCTGTTCTGAGCAGGAAACTTCTCCGACTGTATCCATTTATTTTTTTTCAATTTTTCTAATTTCCATATCCCCATAGACAATCATTCTAATACATTTAATGTGTTTGTGAGTGTTGTTGCAAAATGAGTACTGTTTATGTACATGCACTTTAAAAATGTATGTAAAGGTTGTCGTGTGATTGTGTCTTGTGTTTTATTTCCCCCCACGCACTGTTTTAAAGACTCACCTGGTTGCTCAGTGTGTATCTAGTTGGAGGCTCCTCTCTGAGCTTAGTGCTTCATGCCATCTTTCATGTGTCCCTAAAGACCACCCTTGCTCAGACTCTGTCTACATCTGTTGCTTCCAGGACCTTGTACTGTCTCCCCTAGCTCTCTGCCTTCCACATTCCCCACCTCCCAGCACTGCCTCTCCAAGGCCCCTGGTGGTGCCTGCTGGCTGGCTTAGATCTCTCGGTTCTGATTTTAACTGGTTCTGACAGGTTGGGGACTTCTTAACTTTCATGATCAGGTCCCCTCAGTCTTTTATTTTTCTCTCTCTGTTTTTACAATTTTATTTAAGTTTTTCCCTGAACCTGCTGAGTTTTATTTTTGATAAACTTTTTCAAAGAATAGTTTTCGATTTACAAAAAATTGTATAGATAGTACAGAGTTCCCATATACCTTACACCTAGTTTTCCCTATAATTAACATTGTATATTAATATGGAATGTTTGTTATCATTAATTAATCCATACATTGTTATTACCTAAAGTACATACCTTACTCAGATTTTCTGAGTTTTTACCCAATGTCCTTTTCTGTGCCAGGGCCCCATATTACAGATACTCACCATCTCTCCTTAGACTCCTCCTGGTCATGACATTTTTCCAGATGTCCTTTGTTTTTGATGAACCTGATAGTGTGGAGTGGTACTGATGAGGTAATTGTAGGATATCCCTCCACTGGGACTTGTCTGATGTTTTTCTAGTGTTTAGACTAGCATTACAGGTTTTTGGGAAGAAGACCAGAGAAAGCTGTTTTCCTCACTTCACATCAAGGGTACATGCTATTACCGTGAGGTATCACTGCTAACGCTGACCTTGCTAGCCCGGCTGAGGTAGCATTTGTTAGGTTTTCTCCACTGTGACATTATTCTTTTATTTTTCTCCTTTTCGTACTGTATTCCTTGGAAGAAAGTCACTGTGTGAAGCTCACATTGAAGAAGGGGAGAGTTATGCTCCACCTCCCTGAGGGTGCAGTATCTTAACAAAGTATGTGGAATTCTTCTGTGTGAGAAATTTGTCTCCTTTCCCTAATTTATTTATTGAGTTATTTATTTATATAGTATGAACTCATAAATATTGATTTTATACTTTGTTTTTTCTTCCTTCTTTCCTTCCTTCCTTTTTCCTTTCCTTTCTTTTTTTTTTTTTTTTTTCTTTTTCTCAAAATGATCCAGCATTGACCACTGGGAGCTCTTTCAGCTGGTTTCTGGGTCCTTTCACATACTTATCATTGTGGGTTTAAAAACTTTTTTTTTTTTAGCATTTCCTTACTTTCTGGCACTAGAAGATGCTTATGCTCAACTTGTATATTTCCTGCCACAGTCTTAGAATGAGTCATTTCTCCAAGGAGTCCTGGTTCCTTTAGCGAGAGAGAATGGTACCAGAAACCAAGTTTTGGGTGCTAGTTGTGCTCTGGTCACTTATTTTTCAACCCACTGTTTCTTTCCCTTTTTGTTAAGTTTCCTGTTCTTTGCCCACTGACCACGGGGGTTTCCCAAGAATTAATCACACATTCAAGTCGGCAACAAAGAGTCCCGACTCTGCACAAGAATTTTGTGAGAGATCAAAAACGAATAATGCACCGTCGTGAAGTTCCCAGCGAAGTGTGGGAGACAGATGGACATAGAAACTTAAAAGTCAATCTCTAAGGAATCCCTAAGGTACTAGTGATTAATTTAGACTGTGGGATCTGGGAAGTCTCTGAGCTGGAAGTTAAAGGAAGGAATGGTCTACATTTGATATAGTCTGTTCCCAAATTCATAAAATCTCCCTTGACTGGGGCCCCAGTAAGCAGTCTCTCTCTGGATGGAGCAGCAATTGTTAACGCTGAGGACAGCTTCGCTCTTTCCCATCAACGTTTCTCCTCTTCCCAGGGGGACATGAGCAGATGCCCCTTTCTCTCCATGTCTCTAGGGCCCTGTACAGACATGCGGCACAAGGAGCTGCCACAGTGTTGTTAACATTTTATTTCTTAACTTAGGGGGAGTACATGGATGTTTATTTCTGCATTTTCATCATTCTTTTTTGTATGGCTTAAATATTTCCTAATAAAATTTGAAACGTATTAATGACAGAAATAAAAAAGACCTGTGTGTTGCCCTGCCTTACGTGACCCTGCACCCTTGCTCCTGGAACACAGGTGGCCCTGCCGGATGCCTGCCACTCCCAGCCTGGAGCCAGGAAAAATGCAGCTGGTTCATGCTGGGTGGGTCTGCCGCAGCCTGTCTGACCAGTGTTGCTTGGTGTGGATGTTACTCGATACCTTAGTGGTGTGGCAGATATAAACCTATACCCCACCCCAAATTTTCCTTGTCCCCCTCTACCGCAAGCCGCGCCTCTGGCTCCCAGAGAGCTTTACAGCATGGCACACTGACAACCATTTCCCTCAGCAGAGACTTGTTGCTGGAGCAATTTTGCAAGGGCTGGGATGGGAATTAAAGGGAACATTAACTCCTCTATCTTGAGGCAGCATCTTTGCCTTTGCAAAAATGGACTCAAACTTTCTTATCTCCCATCTAAACTATCTGTGCACACAAAAAAATGAAAACAGTAGCTCCAGTTCTGGCAGCAGACAAGAAAAATCAAAGATCTTGCCTGCAGGCCAAGCAGTGGGCCAACGGGGAATACTGCTCTAGGGCAGGGGTGGAGTAATGTCTATTTGAGTCCTGGCGACAGAAGGAGACTAATGCAGGCACCTGGGGCATGCAGGCTGTTAACTGTGATATTTGATTTGCAAGCCTACACTATTCAGACTTTGGGCCCAGGACATTGCTCCTGTATTGGTGGCTCCCTGCAAGACCTTTTCTGGTGTGGTAGATAAAGAATGTCTGCAAATTCATTCCTCTTGAACCTGCTTGACCAAAAGCATATGGCAGAAGTGGGGTTCTGGGATTTCTGAACCTAAGTCTTATGAAGCTTTGCAGCATCTACCCAGTTCTTTTGGAACAGTCTATCTGGCAGCCTTGATCTGTTATATAAGGAATCTCATTATCCTGAGACTGGGAAGCTGAGGAGATCGTGTGTAGGCCCTTTGGTCAACAGTCCCAGCACAGCCAAGCCTTCCAGCCCAACTTACCACCAAGGTGTAAGACTTGAAAGTGAAAACATCTTAGACCCCTGCTGGATCAGCCCACTTGTCAGCCAACTACCACAGAGAAATGCCCACTGATGCCACATAGAGAAGAATTGCCCTGGATAAATCTCTGAATGATTACATTGTGAGATATAATAAAATAACTGCCATTTTATACTTCTAGGTTTTGGGGCAGTTAGTTACGTACCAGTAGATAACTGAGACAACCAGGGCCCTGCCATTCAAGCCACCCGTCTGATGATCAACTTCCACAATCTGTATCACTATAAGAGACAGGGGATCATGGTTCATTCTTGCACTGACCTTTGAAATAGTGTCCTAGAGGTTCTCTGCTTGGGCAACCCTATGAGTCCCAGGGGTGAAGTGCTGAAGGAAACAGAAAACTGACCTACTCATTGCGTAAGTGGAGGGGCTGGGTGGGTCTGGGAGGAGAAGCGCAACAGGGCTGGACACTTTCTAGAGGAGGAAGAGCATCAACTTGGGAACCCAGCACAGGAAGAGCTGGATTTTCTCAGGAAGGTGTGGGTGTGAGTGAAGTAGGACAGTGGGCAGAGCGGGGGGGAGGATAGGAGGGTGTGGGAATGTGGGAAGCCTAGAGCTGGTGTCCAGCCGGGGTTCAAGCAGCCCCTGGGCTGGTGCCTTCTCCCCCGCTGCTCTGCTTGGCTCCCTTTAAAGAGCTCTGTGCATGCTGGGTGATCTCACACAAACAGTGCAGGTGCAGGCCTGGCCCGTAAACCACAACAACCCCAGCCTGGGAGGCTACAATGCGAGGGGCAAAGATCCCAGGGGGGAATAAAGGGCGATTATTTGTTTAGCATCATTAGCAGGAGTCCCAGAACCCGTCCAAAGCAAAGCAGAAACTTTTCTATTAAGGAGATTAAACCTTAAACTCAGCTGAGGAGGCTCTGCTGTGTGGAGTGGCTTTGTTGTGCCCGGCATTGTGTATGATTATATGCAAATCACGGGGAGGCCTCCCTGAGGTCCTGACCACAGAGGCTTAGCTGCCAGCTGGGGTGGGTGTGCAGGAGAGGGGCCAGCCTTGCCGCATGCGCTGGTCAGGCAGCATCCAGCAGCCCAGGCTGTTTTTTCTCAAGTTCAAAAAATTGGGGTTTTAAAAAAGTTTAATATGTTAACCAGAGGTTTCTGATGGATGAATAGAAGTGTAGGGACAGAAGTGCCACAGGAAAGTGTAATGAGGAATTCAGGACAATGTCCTGCAGGGAGTGGAAAGGTTCTGACCCCCAGGGAGTCTCTGACCATATCACCCAAGACATTCTTTAGCGTTCTTTCTTTTGAAACTTTGAGTAATATATGTGGTTGCCAAGGAAATTGGGTTTTGATGTTCTTTTTTCCTTCAACCATTTGCCAGGATCCTAGTGGCCAATCAGTAAGACCTGGGGGATTATCTTGGATTTATTGATCCAGAAAATGTCTAATGTCTGCTCTGTGGAAGGTACAGTGCTAGGTGCTGGCGGCAGGGAGCAGTGGGGAGTCGGTGAGAACAGAGATGAGTAAGCAGGCTCTGTTGCTCAGGAATTTACGGATAAGATGTGTACTCAGATAACTAAAACAGCTGGTGGAACGTGGTAAGCACTGCACTGGAAAAAATGCCCTAAGAGAGTCCTTGACTTCAATTAGGAAGGGGCCAGGCCTCGAAGGTCTAGAGGCTAGAGTGGGTGAGGGGGTGGGGGCCGCATGAGCCAAGGGGTTCATGTTGGAAAGCATAGGGTACAGTCTGGCAATGTGCACTGGGTCTCCAGGGACTGGGGAAAGTAGCTTCTCCATACCAGGACCAAGTTCTCCTTTTGTGCTAGAATTTGGCTTGCACAAATTGGAGTCAACAGTTTAAGCCAGGAACTAGGGAGTCCCATCTAGGGAGTCTGGGACCCTGTGTCAGCATCTGCAGAACTGCCAGAGGGTGGCCCCGGGGACTTTGTGTGTCCTGCCTGGTGATGGCTCTGTGGGTGCCTGGCATGCTCCTTTGTCTTTTCTCTTGAGAAGGATCTTCAGCTGCTTCTAGGTGCTTGATGACAGGGTCAGCTTGGACCTATCCAAGGCCCTGCTTCCAAGTAGGCATACAACATTGTCCAGCAGGGGTTAGGAGTGATAACCATTAGTTTCCCCCCTGGGGAGACTGTGGGCTTATTTGTGACCCTGCAAACGTGAGCTGAGCATGAGGCTGAAAGGAGATGGGCTTTAGGCTTGTAAAAGCTGTTGCTGATGGAGATCATCCAAGACATGCCCAGGGCTGAAAAGAAAACCCAGGAGGGCTGGGTAGCAAGCCATCAGTCTGAGAAACTGACTGGCAGAAGCAGATGAGAGAGCACAGGATGAAAATTGGGTTGTCTGGCCTGGTTTTGATCATTGGACAGTAGCAAGGTGCAAGGGGGTGGGTGGCCTGCTGGCCCTGTACTCCAGTGGTAGCCCGTTCTCTGGGGTTGGCCCAGCATATTTTCAGAGGGACAGACACCAGTCCTCAAGTGGAGCACAGCTCTTGGGGCCTGATGGGAGCGTTGAGATTTGGAAATGAGAAACATTTGCATTAATAACCGAGAAACTCCTTTCTTTTTCATTACTCTTTTATGCTAGATCCGGGAGGAGCACCCAGCCTCATTGCCGCATAGAAGGCCCTTTTGGTGGCAGTAAAAAAATGGAGGGTCATTGTGTGCCCTGCTGCTGAGGAAAGCTCTGCACATGGAGAATGGGAATTATCTTCTACCTTCCACAGCTCAGTACACTCGCCTCTTTCTGCTGGAAGTTTCTGTGAACATGGGGTCTCTGAGTTCTGAGGGGGCTGTAATGGATGAAAGCCAAAAACAAAACAGACCAAATTGCTCCTTGGAACCGTGTGTCCTTTGCCCCATGAGAGGAGCAGAGGTTTCTGTGAGGGTTGGAGAATGTTGAGGGCTCCAGTTGGATGGGATCCGGGCAGGAAGAGCCTCAGATGTTGGGGGAGTTGAAAGGAATTTTGTAAAGATATTGTCTGAGCTAGGATTGGATAAAAGACGCCGGCGAGGCGGCTGTTCACCTGCTAGGCTTTTGTTCTGCCCTGCGGCGGCTGCTTCCCACACAGCCCTTGGGGTGGGGAGGTGACGGGGAGGGCACTCTGTTTGCCATCTGCAGGAGAAATACAACAAACACCCACACGCGAGCCAACGGAAACTCTCAGCAAAGCAAACAGCGCCTGAGCGCGCAGGCCTGGAGCGTGTGGCTGGGCGGAGCGCGGGTGGAGGGAGGGTGAGGGCGAGGGCGAGGGCGCCCGCAGCAGGTGGGCGGGTCTTCAGCTGTGCTCAGTGGCCTGGGCTGGCTGCCTGGGGGTGCAGGGGTCAGAGAGGTCTGTACCCACGTCTGCTCGCCTCCCTCAGGCTGCCAGGTGAGAGCCTCTCATTCATTCGGCTGCCAGGTTTGGAAAGCGAGGGGTAGCAAAGACAGAGTTACAACCCCTTCTGCTCATCACCATCCCTGGGTTGAGGCTGCTGGATTTGTAGCCAGGATCCATGTGACATGTACAATTAGGTAGCTTGGGGTAAAGACCTGACTTGGCTATCCAGTGGCCTCTTTAAGCCTTTTGCTATCGTATCTGTAAAATGGGGAAATTTCGTGCCTAACTTAGAAAGTCGTTAGGAGGATGGAAATATCTTTAAAAAGAACTTTGTGAATGGCAGAATACTGCATGGGTTCTGGTTGTTATTAGTATTTTACTTCTGTGGGTGACCATTTGGGTCACAGGTGCTTGCTCCTGGCTTGTGACATATAGAACACATAGGTATACGTTAGTGGGGAAGGCCCACACCTGGGGCCTCCACCTGCGGCTTTATGGAGTTTATGGGGAGGAAACCCTGGACTTACAGCTGGGTTCTGGGGCCTGGGTGAGTGAGGAATGTGGGAACTGAGATGGCATGCGGTGCAGGTGGCGTGCAGAGTTACACCCGATGGCATTAAATGTTGGGCCCTGACCTTGCTGTGGGGGTTGAGGCTGGACTAGAGATTTTCCCCAGCATCCCACTCCCTGGGGACTGACTTCCCTCCCCTTCCCCACATCCACACCTCAGGGCAGTGAGTGACAGCTGGCATCGGCCAGTGTCCACAAACCTGTTGGGACAGGGCAGCTTGTTTGCTCTTCCCAGGGCCAAGCCTGGTGGGCTGGACCCAGAAGTATTGTGTTACTCAGCCAAAAAATTCTTTTCCTTGCCTGCCACCATTTATGAGGGGGAAATCAAACCCTGAGGTGTGTGCTCTCATGGCCCCGAGCCAGGTCCTCAAGTGCCATTTCTGGGGAAGTGCTCTCCCCAGGGCAGGGTGCAGCCTCCAGGGAATCCAGAGCTTTTCTTCCCCTTCCCACCTGTGCTGGTGGTGGTGGTGGGCCTCCTGAAGTCTGCACCCACCCCCAGGAGACCCTGTGTTTTTCAGCACTACCTGAGAATGTGTTCCTCATCCCAGGTCTCAGCCCTTGAGAACAGAGTGGGGCTTGGAGCTTCTCTTGGCCCAGTAGAGACTGGAGCTAGGTGGCTGGGTGTCTGTCCCAGCCCTGGGTGGTGCTGGTGCTGGTGCTGGTGCATTCCAGCCAAGAGAACCACCAAAGAGGTCTTTTGCCATTGCCTGTGGCCTAGTGCCTTCATCTCTGTTTACCTTGAGAAACTGAGATGGGTTTTGGGTCCTGCAGGGCGTGTGCCACCACACGTCTGAGTTCTGGTCAGAACTGGGCAGCCCCGGGGAAGCCCACACCACCAGCCTTTCTCAGTTGCATCTCCCTGGAGACTTCCAGGACCAGGTGAGGTTTGAACTTTAAAGACCTGCTGGGTGAGATCTCTAATTCTGTAGCCAGAATTAGAAAAGCTGATGGAATAAGAGTGAGGCAGGGAGAACAACAAGTGAAGGGGACAATAAAGATATTGTCTAGAATGTGGGCTGGGAGCAGTTCAAATCCTTGCCTCCCTAACCCCTCCTGGATAGATGGTTGTTCTTCCATCTGGAGGAAGAGGGGATTGTTAGGAAACTTGAATTTGGGTCTAGTGATGCTACCAATTAACCATGGTAAAAACATTTTATATCCCATGCCTAAATTTATTCATTTGTAAAATAAAGAAATCAGACTGGGTTGTCTTTAAGATCCCTTCTATATTTGATGTACATTTTATGACCGTTTTATATCCCTGACCCAGTGCAAATAATAAATGCTGGTTTATGAATGAATTCTGGGCACCACTCCTTCCTGCTTCACCTCCGGGCAAATCTACCTGACTTGGCCCAGCTGAGATGACAGAGCTTCTAGAAATACTCCTAGGAGGGACAGATCTATTACTTGACAAGTGGCAGTAATGTAAGATTCAGTTTCTGAAGAATATGAAAGTTCAGTCTTTTAAACAGCATAAGGCAGTATATAATCAAGCTTCCTGCCTTCAAAAATATTTCCAGCACACTTCCCTGCCTTCAAAAATATTTCTCTCTTTCCCACCTGGCAGGACAAAACTTTATTTTCTCCTGTCTGCTGCTTTGTTTACATCTTACTTAAACACTGGACTGCAGTTCAGCTTGCCATGTGTGTTTTTAGTATCCATAGCACAGCTTTGAGTGATTTGGGCATAGGGATCATGATCTACATCCTTTTATGTCACCTGACAATGAAATGTCTTGCTCATAAGCATTCCCCAAGAGTGTCAGCATTCCGAGAGTTTTACCTGTGTGTTCCCCCTTCTCTCTCTAGCTCCAGGAACAGAGCCCGGCACAGAGTAAGACTCAATGAGTATTTGTTGAATGACTAGAATGTCAAAGGCATGAAGAATCAGTATTCCTAAGTGCTCCCAGATTTGCTGCTGCCCTCTGACTGACTTATATTCTCCTTACCTCTGACAGAGTCCCCTTGGCTCCACTGGCAGTGTTTCTGGATATTTGGTTCTCTGGCTTCTGCTCTGACCCCTCTCTGTGTCCTCCATTGGGAACCCCAGCCACTCCAGTGACACCGTCTACTACTTCAGTGCTGGTGATGCTAAGTATGTGTCCTCCGCTCTGAACTTTTTAGAGTTGGCTTTTATATCTCCTGTTGACTGTTGGGCAACCACCAGAATCACAAGAACATCAGTGTTGGAAGGAAACTTAGCAGTCACTTGATCAGATCCTTTTCCTATACTTCCTGTGCTTTTGCTGGGCTCCCACCACCTCACTCACAGAGCAGCCTGAGTTGTTGTCCAGCCCCGGGGCATGTCCTGCCTCCTCCTTCTTCCCTTCCACCTGCCTTCTTGCCAAAATTGGAAGCCTCTTGACGGCAGTGGCCATGTCTTATATGAACCAGCTAACATCTGTTTAAAAGTAGTGAATATTTGATAATATGAAGACAATTATTATTTAAACTTAGTTGTTCCCTAAATAGATTTTGCAGTTTTTCCCTCCTCTTTCATTTTGAATTCAGAAAGTCCTGGGTTCAAATTCTAATGCTACTACTTAGTAACTAGAAATTTTGGGAAACTTACTTTTCTGAGTCTTGATTTCCTCATTCATAAAGCAATACCTACCTTGTAGTTTTGGCATGTGGACTCATGAGATGTGTACATTCAGTGCTTAGTACAGGGCCTGACACATACCAGGGGCTCAGAAATTGGAGTTATTGTTATTCCTACTAGGCTGACATTAATCTTGAACCTGGGGGTCTGGGCCAGCCACAGGGCAATGTGTAGCTCTGGCCCAGTACGTTCCCACCTGCAGTTCACATTTCAGTACGTTATTGAAATGATAGTCCCCCTTTTATACTCTGAGTCAAGGGACACCCATCAGTTCTCCCTTGAGATAATTTCTGTTTCTGGATATGAAACCATTTCATCCCCAACATAGACACTATGAGGGCACAGAGAGAAGAAGGAAATGAATCTGTGTGAGACCCTGCGCTGCTTTTATAACCTGGCACCTGTCCTTGAAGTGCTTGCAATGGGGGTGGAGGGAAAGGTCCGCATGTGTGTGATAAGTAGGAGACAATATTAGATCCATGTGATGGAGGGCTACATCATGACAGCCAGTCTCAGTCGAGGGGCCCCTTAATACTACGGCTAAGAGGCTAGGTTCTAGAATAACAAAGACTGGGTTTTAATTTTGGTTCTGCTACTAGTACTTACGTGACTGAGAGCAAGTTTTTTAACCTCACTAGGTCTCAGTTTCCTCATCTGCGTCCTTTTGTGAGGATTCGATGAGGCCATGGTCTGAAAAGCGCTCAGTGCAGTGCCTGGCATGCAGCAAGGGCTCCCTGGGCGTTACCGACTGCCACTGCTATTACGTGTTTCTCTGTTCAGAGAAGGAGCTCACTGAGACTGCTCACAAGGGATAGGATTTAAATAGACTAAGAAGAGGGGAGAATGCACTGTAGATGGAAAACAAAAGAGCAGCAGTGCACAGCCAGGGGGACCGAGGAATGTGTAAGGGCAGTCAGCTGTATGCCAGAACTTGAGTGGAGAACATGATCTGGAAGGTAAGAGAAATAAAGTGGGAGCAGCAGCGGAAGGAGTGATGTTGGAGAGCTGCTTCTTTGTATAAGACTTTGCTTGGCAAATGATTTTTACGTTTCACAGAGATTCTTGGCCTTATTAGGCAGGCCCATGTCACTTTAGGTGATGAGTCTCACAGGTTTGCTACTCTTTAGTGCTTCCTTTTAGTTTCCTAAAACTGTCCGGTTCAAAGCTCCATAAATGGGCCCTTTCCCCTAATATCTTCAGATTTGGTTAGAAAATTCAAGGGGACCTCATCTGCACTGTTTCTCGTTGAGAAGATAAAAAGCATCTTTCTTCCTAGACCTTATCTTCCAGACAGAAGTGTCTGCCCCATTCTGGTGTCAGACAGCCTGACTTCACCTTCTGACCTGGAGCAAGTTACTTAACCCCCCATGCTCCATTTCCTCGTGTGTAGAATTAGGGTACTGTGCCAGTTATCCATTAGTGCCTCTAGATCCAAGTTCACCTTCTGGCACCTGCTCTGAAACACTGTCTGGTCCCTAAGCATTTCTCCCTCTGGTGAGCATGATGTTAAACTTGGTCACCAGGGGGCACAACTTCAAAGCAGGTTCTTGCAACTGCTTAAAAGCATGAGCCGATAACAATGTTGTGGAATTAAATAAGGTGATGGTTACACAACACTATGAATGCACTGGAAGTTACAAAACCGTACCCTTATGTTTAAAATGGTAATTTTTAATTGTTAAAATGGTCTTACTACCCAAAGCAATCTATAGATTCAATGCAAATCCTATCAAAATGCCAATGGCATTCTTCTCAGAACTAGAACAAATGATCCTAAAATTCATGTGGCACCACAGAAGACTCTGTGTCGCCAAAACCATCTTGACAAGAAAAACGAAGTTGGAGGCATCACACGCCTTGATTTCAAGCTACACTGCAAGGCTATAGGAATCAACACGGCATGGCGCTGACATAAAAGCAGGCGTATTGAGGACTCAGAAATACACCCGTGCGTACATGGTCAACTAATCTGTGAGAAAGGAAGCAAGAATACACAATGTCTTTCCAATACACAGTGTTGAGAAAATCGGACAAGTACACACACACACACACACACACACACACACACACACACACACACTAGACCACTCTCTTATACCACATACAAAAATAAACTCAAAATGGCTTATAGACTTATGTGTAAGGCCTGAAACCATAACACTTCTAGAAGAAAATATAGATAGTAAACTATTTGACATCAGACTGAGTAATATCTTTTTGGAGATGTTGCCTGTAATGAGGAAAATAAAAGCAAAAATAAACAAATGGGCCTCATCAAACTAAAATGCTTCTGCACAGTGGAAGAAACCTTTGACCAAAAAGCTTATTGATTGGGAGAATATATTCACAAAGGATATATCTGGTAAGGAATTTATATTCAAAATATTTAAGGAACTGACACAACTCAATAACCAAAAAACATATAATAATCCAATCAACAGTGGGCAGAGAACATACAGATGGCCAATGGACATATGAAAAGATGCTCAACATCACTGATCACCAGGGAGATGCAAATCAAAACTACAGTGGATACCATCTCACACCTGTCAGAATGGCTATTATCAAAAAGTCAACATGCGTTGGCAAGGAGGTAGAGAAAAGGAAACACTTGTGAACTGTTGCTAGGACTGCAAATTAGAGCAGCCGCTGTGGAAAGTAGTATGGAGACTCCTCAGAAAACTATAAGCGCATCTACTGTACAAGCCAGCAGTTCTGTTTTGGGGCATTTATCTGAAGAAAATGAAACACTAATTTGAAAAGGTATACGTACCCCTATGTTCACTGCAGCATTATTTACAATAGCCAAGATATAGAAGCAACCCAGGTGTTCACTGATGGATAAATGGGTAAAGATGTGATACACACATAGACACACACTCAAGGGAATATTATTCAATAACAAAACATGAAATGTTGCCATTTGTGGCAACATGAATGGACCTAGAGGGTATTATGCTAAATGAAATAAGTCAAACAGAGGAAAACAAATGTCACATGGTTTCACTTATATGTGGAGTCTAAAAAAGCAAAATGAATG